>CAEGAE010101843.1:0-56581 GCA_903067095.1 Girardinus metallicus | reverse complement strand
TGTGAGCAGGCTATTATGAAAAAATGTCTATACTCCAGCTTTCTGTTTCTGTTTTCATCTTCAGTCAGTTTAATAGAGAAACTCTCACCTTGCGCAGACATTTATAGCGTTTGTGTTTATGTTAGCAACGGGATTTGACACACACAGAAACATCTACCAGGTATGTAACGTCACGATGCGCCTCGCCACCCATTTGTTGCGACCGGGATGATCTAAAATTTATTCTCCTGTACTTTCAGTAAAGCTACGCATCTAAAGCACAGCCGCCCGCAGTGTTCAGTCTATCCGTTTATCTGTATAAATAATGTCGCCGTGCTCGTCCCCGCTGTTCGCTCTGAACCAGAAGCTCCCGGAGGAGAAAAGCTGCTGTACTCCAAGCATCACTCCCGTCATTTTAAGGATGTTTATTGGTCCCCGAAAAACGACAACCAATAAAATCCTCCCAGGCCCAACTTGAAAATTGGACGTTATGCTGCTAACACTTAGCTTTCATCAACAACTCAGGCGGAAGTCAGAGCGCAAATAAAGTCCCAACACGGTGCGCTAAATAATAACACATAATATAAGGAGGCTTCGAGGCAGATCAGTTTTCCTCGAGGAATTTTAATAATCGAGGTACTCGAATCACTCGAAGAATCGTTTCAGCCCTACTTTCAGTAAGCACACACCATCCAGACACATCTTTATTGGTCCATGCATTAGCATTACAGTGCCCTGTAGTATTCAGCACAATTGAACCTTTTAACATTTTTGTCAGAATTCAAAGTATCTAGTTGAGATTTTGTGAAAATAGCCCAAAATTGTGAAATGTAAAGAGACATCAAAATCTGGAGAGAATATACTTTCAGGTACCTTTACTCTTTCCCAACAACGTCGCACACATCCCAATAAGTAGAATGATGTGCCCCGTCTACTTATTTGCAATGGAAACTGAGGGTGCATTCACAACAACCCTGCTTAGTCCGCTTTAATAAAACTCTAGTCTGTTTGCCTAGAAAGTCATTTTGGGATGTGTGAACGCACAATCCAACTCTGAGGCGGCCCAAAAAAAGCGAACTATGGTCCACCTACAAACCTAAGTTCAAGTGAACTCTGGTGCAGTTCGAATGCATATGTGAACGCTAGAAACAGGAAGCGGACTGTAGCGCAGGGCATTTTGGGTAAATGCAACCAAAACAAACATGCGTGTGTCTAGCGCGAGCTGGAGAAATTGCGTGTGGTTTCCTGCCAAAGACAAAAGAGAAATCCTACAACTTCTAATATCTGACATTTGACACAGGGCAGTGTGAAAGCGAACCGCAGCAACTGAAAATGCAACAAATGTTGCAAATTTGGTTAAGTCAAGTTTGTTTGTGTAGCACATTTCAGCAATGAGGCAGTTCAAAGTGCTCTACACCATAAAATATCACACAGTAACTAACTATGAAACAAGCAATAAACGTTACATTTTGTTAAATGCCATCATCAAAATCATCAAACAAATAAACATCACATATATTGGTCAATGTTCCAGTTATTAAAATTAATGTCTAAACAAATGGGTTCCTAGCATTGATTCTAAGGATGTCAATGTTTCAGCAGTTTTCTGATTTTCTGGGACTGAATGCTACTTCTCCATGTTTGGTTCTGGTTCTGGAGATGGACCAGAACCAGAAGACCTGAGTGGCCTGGATACCATGGCGACAGGTCTGTAATGACCCAGTCGAACCAAGTTTACCAGACTGTCGGTTGTGAAAACACCATGAGATTTGCAACACGCCATATAGTCTGAACTTGAGCTATTTTTATAAAGAAGAATGATCAAAACTGTATCTTTACATGTACAAAGCTGATAAAAAAAAAACCCAAACAAACCCTAAAGACTCTCAGCTGTAATTGGAGTGAACGTTGGTTTTACAAAGCTTTGACTCGGTGGGCCTCAGTACTGCACAGATTTCTCTACACAGCTCTGTCTGTACATCTGTGTTTCCCATTAGCCCCTCTCTCTCTTTCTGCCAGTCCCAGTTTTACAGAGAGCTCTTCTGGATTAATAGCCTTTTCTCCGTCTGTTTATATAAACTTTGTGTCATCACGGCCCTCCGTCTCATATACTTGGCCTTGATTGGCTGGCTGAAAGCAATTAGGAAGCGATTCCCGCAGCGGGCAGCTCGAGGTCAAGGCTAGGAGGTTAACTCTGTTGACAGTCCTCGGAGTCTAAATCTGCTTTTTTTTTCTTTGTGGTTAACGCCGCCTGCAAGCTCATGGATTTCAAATATTTCCTGATTAAATTTACCCAACGCTGGGGTGTAGAGTTATTCTCAGACACGTACTTGTTTCTTTCTTTTACCCCTCCAGGCCTTCCCCTCTCACCCTCCTCCTTTTTGCTCAACCAGACTCGCGCCTCGGCTCCTTTGCGAGTGCAGAGACACGAAACTCACCAGGCGGTCGTGTTTTCTCTGCGAGACGTACCAGTAGGCCCAGAGTCATCTCTCTCTCACCCTCCCTCTCCATCTTACCGCTGTCAAAATATCATCATTTAGTTAACTTTCCCCATTGTTCCAGACCCAAACTCCCAACCCCCAAACCTACCGTAGAGCCAAGGCAAACAATGGATCCTCTTTTCGGGTCAGAAATGGCACAGAGTAGGAAAATAGAAAGAGCAAAAGAGACAGAAATAATTTAATTAAAAGTAATTATAGAGCAATTAACCACAACAGTGGATTTCTGAGTTGGGGGCACGGGGGTTGTCGAGGAACCCGATTGGTTGGGTCGGCTGGATCACAGTTCTTGGGAAAGTTGACTTGGTGTACAGAGCTGGTTACTCAGTTTGGGTGTGAATGGTACTTAACATTAACTTTAGCGTTTTAAAGAACCTCTTGTTCCTTTTTAGGGTGGAATAATTTTACAACAGCCAAGTTTGATGTTTACTACAAATAAGAACTGGGTGCACACTTTTCAATTTATTCCTAAAGTAATACATACAAACTCAAACAACCATAGACCTCCAGTAACATTTGGACGAATGTCCTTCAGCAAATTGCAGTGAAACCGCACACTTTTTTTTAAAGCTGTCAACAAACTTCTGATTAGCAATATGTGTTTTTATTGAACAATAAGGCTATGGTTTATTATTTTATTGTGATGTATTTAATTCTGGGAGCAGCTTTGTACAGCGTACGATGTCAAAGACAGACTTCCCTTTGGGGACAATACAGTGTCTAGCTAGCTAGCTATCTATCTAGCTGACCAATTTAAAGCTAGATAGCTAGCTTTTAAATTAATCAGTTTTCTGACAAAGACTTTGCATTTAGTGCATTTTAACACAGCTAAGCTCAGGACTTTCCCAGAAACTTGATGTTTACCCATTTCAAAACCAGAATAGTTGTGTGCTTGGAATCATTGTCTTATTAGAATTGAAAAGCCTTATTGAAAGACGCTGTTTAAAATTGGAGTTTAAGTGTTTTTTTGTTTTTTTTTCTGTACACTTTATTTAATTTTTGACTTTAAAAGACTCTGTCAGAATTGGTTGGCCTCATTTAAACCGGTCAAATATTGAGCCAGAATTTCCCTGAACGTTGTTGATTACTCCAAAAAGTGGGACAATGTGCAGGTAAAGATGTATGTTTTAGCTTTCATTTAGAATTTAGACTCTTTGTGAGCTGGAGAACATTCAACAAATTCATTCACAAAGGTCGAAAATCCCCAAAGTTGTTTGTTGGATGATAAAACTGTAGAAAAACAGCTGTTAAAATGCATCTTTAAAATCCCCAAATTAATGTCGATTGCATATAATGTTCAACTTTCAGTAACAACAATGTAACGGTGCATTTTTGTTATTTATTTTTGCCTTTTGAGAACGTTTCAAGTTTTGCTCCTGTCTGCTCATTTGTAGAAGCGTAGCAACTTAACGCCGCTCTCATCCCTCCTGTTGTCTCTTTTCAGAACAATGAGCCTTTAAACCCCGGTTTCCATGGATACGCACCTCACAGTCAGGTAAGAGATTATTATTTGCTTGCAAATCTCAGCAACAATAAACTTCGAGAATCCTTGACTCAGTCGAACGTTGTTGGTTTGTATGTTTACAGATTTATTCAGTTTTTGCTTTTATTTTTCGGCTCAGATGATCAAATAAATTTTATTATCGGATAAAAATAAGCCAAGCTGGAGAGCGACACGGAGTGATTGCACATCCTTTAAGTGTCTTAAGTTGATGTTTTCTAAAATGAAGGCCTTTAAAATTTATTAAAAGTAAAAGCTGATAAGTTGATGACAGATCTTAAATTTTGTTGCAGCAGGACTATTTAATCTTGTAGTTTTTTGTTTTTTTTTCTCTCGTGGGACTTTATCAGGCATTATACCCCTTGCTAGCTTGCTAGCTTTTTTTCCATCTGCCATGAATAAGTGTCAATTTATCGTCACTTGGCTGGATGACGTTCGTTTTTGCCACCAGCTCACTTCTGTTGACAACTCACATGAAGCTAAGTGCATTTTGTGCAGAAAAATAACAGAATAAAGCTGAGCTCTTTGGGATTTAAGACTGTAGAGAGTCATACGCAGTGCGAGAAGCACAACACCGCTACAAACAGACCCCAGGAACTTTACAGTTTTTGCTATGATTGATTGTTATACAGCAGGATCCCCCAATCATCCTCCTGAAATCATAGTTTTTTTGGTCTTAAATTTTATTCAAGCTGCCATTAAAAAGGTCTTTGTGGAAAATATTCGCTAGACTGAAAGGAAGGTGTCTGTCCTGTTATATTTGGTATAAAACGAATAGCATTTCCGGAGGGGAAATATACCATATTGACAGTCAAACATGGTGGTGGTTGTGTGACGGTCTGGTGCTACTTTGTTACTACCAATTGCCATAAATAATGGAAACATAAATTTTGTTCTGTAGCAGAAAATTGTGACGGAGAATCTTGGGCCACAAGTTTGTCAATCTCAGGTAAATAGATAAAATCATGAACTGGATGTTTTATTTCCTCATCTTATTTCTACGTGATTATATAATCGGATTTAGCATCTAAAACTTTATGACAAAGCACATTTTCATAGCACTGTGTAAAAGAATACTTTTGCCACTTTTCCTCTTGTGATTTCACTTAGCAAATTCGTTTTGGAGAATCAGTAAACGTCTTGGTTCCTCCCCGCCGCCCCTACTCGTTTGTTCCGCCTGCCGGATCGGAGACGCGCCTCGTTACCTCGACGGTGTTTGCGACGTTTGCTACTCGGAGCTCGCCGCAAACGCTGAATGGAAAGCGGAGCCGCTTGTGACTAAGCTTCCCTTTCAAACACTCGAACCTCGGAAAGTGGGGCGAAATTATCCCATCACCGGCTCGGAGCCGCGCTCTGTACTCGTGCTGGTGGTCGTGGTTGGGATGGGGGGGCTTTTCACACGGATGTATCTGTCCTTTCACTCTTCGGTTCCTCTCTCATCCTCTCGCTCGTTTTTTCTCTGTTTCTCTCCACACGTATTGCTCTCGGTAATCACTGCCTTATGTGTGCAGAGGAGAGGAAGAGGAGTCGAGTATTTTGTTATCTGCCTTCCAGCAGCAGCAGCACATACTCAGCGGCTCAAACCGTCTCAGGACTCTTGTGTGTGTGTGTGTGTGTTTAGTTATTCTAATGTGGTTTTGAGTGCTGCAGTATGTGAGTATTTGTGCTCGTCTCTGTGTGTGTGTGTGTGTGTCTGCAGCCTGTGTTTGGGATGTGCAGCTCTCTGGCAGTGCCACAGGAGGGGGGTATTGGTCTGTGTGCCTGTACGCCCCCCCACTTCCCTCCTCTCCACACAAGATGGAAGATCCTCCCAATTCTCAGCTCTGTCTTCAGTATTGTGCTCTTCTTCTCTTCTTTTCTTTTTTGTTTTTAGAAACACAGTTCTAAAATGCGACGGAGCATGAGGTTTAGAAGCTAATTTTATTTAGATTCCTTGTTCCTGTCCCCGTTGACCAGCAGTTCAGTTATTTTTAGTTGGGTGCTCAGTTGACAAGAGAAAAGAGAGGAATAAAAGGCGTAAAAAAACCCCCAAGATGACGAGACAGAGCTGGAAGAGAGTTATTTAAAGTTGAGCTCACAAATTTGTTCAGTCTTTTGATATTGTGTCACTTTATAACCAAAAAGTAGTGTTTTTTTTTTTGTTGTTGTTTAGAAATAAAATCCCTTAACGCTGACTTCCCCAAATAAAATCAAGTCCAACCAATGGCATGAACTCGCCATCCCCTTGGTCAAATATGGTGGTGGCAGCATCAGGCTGTGGGAATTTTTTTTTTTTTTCAGAATTGATAGGAATGCAGTTGAGGCGGCACCACTTTACAATGGCTAATACTTGGTAGATAGAAAATTGCTCTATGAATACTTTATAAATCATTAATGCCTGCTTATCATGCATTAATTAAAGGGGAGAGAGAGACTATTTGCTAAAAAAAATTACATTTACAATGTTTAGTGTGACAACTTTAGACAAAAATATGTAAGTGAACACATGTACGTCACTGTTTGGCAAGAAACCGTCGATTTTGTCTCCTTCTCACCCTTTAGTAATGCTTTATAAAGCGTTTAGAGATTAATTAATAACATCTATGAACTATTTATTATCCATCTTTGATGATAGCTGTATTTTAAAGTGGTACCGTTGAGGCTAAATGCAGAACAATTCTGCATTTAGGGTGCACCGATTGCAGTTTTCTGGACGATCACAATCTTTAAAAAGTCTGACCTACTGATTCCAACTTGGACCAAAATCATATTTTTTTTTTGTCTGAAAAGTTGCTAAATGTAGCGACAAAGTCACTAAGTATCGGCCCCGATCTCCCAAAATTAAGGAAATCAGGGCTGATTTATTGGTGTACCCATACATGAAGCTTTGGAAAAGGTTTGACACCAGGGCGAAGGTTCACCTTAACCAGGACGACAGTTCTAACCATACAGCCAGAGCTGCAGTGGAGTAGGTTAGATCAAAGGATAGTCATGAGTTAGAATGGCCCAGTCAAAGTCCAGACCTAAATCCAATTGTCACTCTGCGGCAAAATACTGTTTAGGTGATCTCCAACCATCAAAAAGGCAAACAAATCGACCTAAAGAAGTGTAAATCTGATCGAGCCAAACCCCAGGAGACTTTCAGATTCAAAACGTGGCTCTGCAAAGTCCAAGCTCAGAGGGGCATCGAATAAAAACACACACCATATTTTCCCAGACTTTTTTTTTTTTTTCAAAGCCCCTTAAAAACCATGACTCATTCTCCCTCCACTTCATAATTAAACACATTATGTTGGTCACATAAAATCTCAAAAGCACATTTTTGGTTTGTTGCAAAGTGCTAAAAACGCACCAATAAAGCACCTGGAGCTTCATCTGCTTGCGAAACGAGCACCCAGCCTGACGACCCCGGCCAATCCGAAGCACATTCAGAACTCCGTTAGTTATCTTTTACATTGAGAACCAACACACACTTCTGGATTTGCACTATAAATGATTTAGAAAGTAACTCCTGCTAATATATTCTACCCTTGAGCTCGCTGGCTGCTGGTTATCATGCAAATGGAGTTAGCCGAGCCTAGCTTGGGAAGATTGGGCCTCTCGCGCCGCAGCAGCAGTGCATTTGTCTTCGTCGGGCTCCTGTCCTATAATATGTATGCTTGTTTGAACTGCCTGCAGGTCTGCCTGTGTCAATATCAGAGTGTTAAACGGTGACAAGCTCGTGTGGGTCCCTGCTGCTTGCCTCTCTGTGTGTTATGCATTCATTTAGGCGGCCCATTGCAATGTTGCCGTGCTTCAAAAAGTATGTTGTTTTTACCTCAGTATGGTCAACATCATAGGGTTTATGTGCACAAATATTTTCCCCCTTAGAGATTTGTTTTATATGATGTGAAAATCTTGGCCGACACCGATATTAATATTGCTGTCGATAAGCAGTATGTGCTGATATACACACATTTGCCTACCCTGAGAAACACCCCACTGTCCCATGATGCATCACTATCACATGACCAGCCCCCAACGTAAATGGCAACAAAATGGAAATAAACATCAGTTATTAATATCGACCAACTTTTACGTATTGGACCAATACCACTATGTAAAAAAAAAAAAACCCATACTGTTATACCAAAGTGCAGCTATGTCATAGATCCCTAATTTTTGCTTTAGTCACCTATCAAGCAAATTTTGATGTCAAAGATAGTCTGCATACATTAACAAATGTATTTAAATGGACCAAAGCTATCCAGACTCACCTGATCCAATGCCAAAAATAACAATAGTAAAAGAAATACTCCCTGAACCTGATAGCTGGTTGTGCTGCTCTTGCAAAAGCAATTGCTATGAAATGTTTGTAATAACTTGCACTGTGGAGGAATTTTGGCTTTCTTTTCTTCGCTTAATTATTTTGTCAACCATATTGGGGGATTTTCAAGCACGCAAAGTCTGTTTAAGGTCTTATCACAGTGACTCACTCTTATTTAAGCTTGAACTTTGACTACGGCACATAGAAACTTTTGTTTTTTTTTGTTGAGGTTGACTCTCAGGTTTTCTCTGTGATCATTGTCCGACTGCATAACCCAAGTCTGCTTCAGCCTAACATCAGAAACCGATGACCGGACACTTCCTTCTACACACAGAACCAAGTTGGTCCAAATAGCTTGTTTGCCATCATCTTTATTAAATCTTAATCAGAAAGTGTCACTTTGTGTCTACTAACTTTTCGTCGAGTAAAAGTTAGTAATATGAAATAACTTTCATATTTCAATGAAGTTATTTCATTGAAATATCCTCAATGTATACTTCAGATCCTTAGTGGTTCGAGGATCTGAAAAATTGAGACAAAGTCCAAAGCTGTAATGGGGAACTTCACTCTGATTGGCTGGTGGCCATAGCCTTTGTTTTGCCAGCCAAGGTGCACCAGCCTGAATCCTATCAGAGCACATCTGTGTGTACAGTGTACGCATGTGTTTATTGCTGCGTCCAGCCTGTGGACTTAATCCCGGGATCATCCCCCATTCATCCTCTCATCCTCCTCACTTACAGCCCTAATCCTGTCATCCCTCGCTCTTTTTCTCCACCCAGCCCTTTATCCACTTATCTCCCTATCCCGTTATCGCTCGCTCGCATCCACTGAACCCCTACTCTAGTCCAGCTAACCTTTTTAAAAAAATAAAAATTACCCCCTCTACATCTCCAGCACCACGTATCTTTCCCTTCCCTCTCATCCCTCTGGACTCAGTTTCTAGCCAGACTCAGCAGATGCCTGAATGCTTGGCATCAGGGCTTTATTTTCTTTTTTTTTTTTCTTTCTCCGCAGAGTTCAGTCCCTCCCATATGAAAGTGCGGTGCAAGGAACTGCACTCCCATCTCTGCAAATTAAGCGCCTCCTAACAATGCAGTGTTGGAAAGTGGCGGAACTGAGCCAGAAGGGGGTGAAAAAAAAGGCGCAATGCAGCGAAATACACATTCACGTTCAGCTTGAAGCTCCAGGTTCTGGAATTGGAGCTCAGTTGGACAGCTGTAGGAGAGAGAGAAAGAGAGGGAGAGATGGTGATCTAGGAGCCTACCCACGCAGCTTAGCTACTCTTCTGGCCTACCTACCACTGCTTTTTTGCAGCTGACAGCCTGCCATGCAATAAATAAATCATCAAAAAAAAAAAAAAGCTGCAATGCAGTGGGGGTCGCATTCTGTTCTCTCAGGCAGCCAGTGCGTGGATGGAAGACAACATCTTCTTCCTTTCCCGTTTCTTCTCCCCGCAGAGGCTTGAAGAGGCACCAACAACAGCGTTCTGACTCCATCCGGAGACGGGGGGTCTAGGTGGCTGCATGGAGGGATGGGTGCTTTGACGGATAGAAGGCACTGAGACGGAAAGGGAGGGAAAGTTTTTAAAAACAGGGGCGGGAACAAGAGGGAGGCAAAAGGGGGGAGCAGCAAGACGTGTAACGCGAGCATGTGAATGACAGCCTCGGAGCGAAGAGAGAGAGAAGAGGAGAGAAGAGACTCAGCCTGGCAGGAGGAGAGAGACGGAAAGGCCCAAGGGGGATCAGAGCGGCCGGGCCGCCGAGACGAGAAGAGAGGTTGAGAGTGACAGGCTGACGGAGCTTGCGCGTCGGAGAAGTGGGGAGAAGGGACGCCGGTTTAAGACGAAGGGGGAGCAGGGGAGGTGGAGAGTGAACTAGGGAGAATTTAAACGTGCGAGACAGACGTAGACTGAAGCCATCTTCAGCTCATGGTCCTGGGGCACAGGCGCAGGAGAGGTGGAGGAATACGAGGAGGAGGAGAAGAGACACAAAGGGAAGGAGAGGGAGGAACCGCCGGGATAGTGGAGAGCTGGTCAGCGGTTGTTCCTGTAGATCAGACGATGATGGGGCTGTACTACCCAGCTCTGCTCTCGGTAAGTTCACTCCTTTGGCAGAGCGTGTTTTTGTAAACTACCGCGCGCACGTGTCCATCGATACAAGGCTGAGCGGCAGAGACACTAATGGTTATTTCCTCTTAGTTTGGTTTGGCTTTGTGTTGAGGTAATTGGCTGTACTGTTTATGGTACTGCCCCGCTCTGCTTTGCTGTGTTTTGGCCCAGGTGAGGCCTCTGTCAGATAGTTGGCAGAGTTTCAGACCAACAGCAGGGCTTGTCCCTGCAGCTCTGCTGTTCTCTCCTTGTATAACACCCTGCAGCCGATTATTGCTGATTGCTTTGCTTGTTTTGCTATAGTTCAGGATGCAGTGTTCATAATTTTGAAACCAATTTGTGACACTTTTTTTCGTAAAGCTTTGACCTGCCTATGAAGGTTTTAACTAAGAACTATCACTTTGGAAGAAATCCGAATAGAACAAAATGTTTTTATAGCTTTCTTGCTATGAATGGTTATTTATGTTGGAAGCAAATGGCATGTCACACCAGCCACAGTAAAACGGTGACTAATTTACCTTTAGCATAATAAATTAGTGGTCACAGTGGATCCCAAGGATCAAGGACCATCACTGTCCACAAATAGCTTAACTCTGGGAATACTTAAAACTCCCATCTAAAGACACTTAGAAATGTTTATTTTAATTCTTAAGACACCAAATATACTTTAAATACAGAGTGGAAACCATCTTAGCACTAACATAGAAGCTAACTTGTATAGTCTTCCTTATCTCTAGTCTTGGGGATACAGCTAATCAGCTCCAACGAAAATGAACGGCACTCCCGAATTGGCTGCTTTGCCAGTACCACCCAGTAGCATTTCATGTAGCGCTTGGAAAGTATTTCAACTTCCCAAGCTTAAATTTCTTTCTTGCATGTTAGAAATGCTATACGAAACATCTGTGACTAGTGTGCTTTCTGCAAATAATTTGGAGAAACTATTACATTTGGCGAATACCAAACTGCGAATAAGCGGCGATCCACTGCCGTCACTGCACCTAGCATTGCTAAAATTGTTTCCTCTTAACCACGTTTGTAGCAGCTTATATTGGCTATTAGCACGGTTGGCAGAGACAGTAGAGGTAACTAAACTTTAGAAGCCGTCTGCTGCGTATGTTTTAGAAAATGCAAAAAAAAAACAAAAAAAAAAACATGAGCATTTCCAAGTCTAGCATCTTCCGTGACATATCGAAGGGATAGCTGCTCAAAATCTTTCTCATTCTCTTGAAAACCAGAATGAACCCCCAACATGTTGTGGCATGTTGAAACATAAGTTTCTTGCTGTCTTCTCTGACTGCCCCAGAACGCATTTTAAAAGTAGTCGTCTCGGCTGAGAAATGGCGTCCCACGTTAGGGAGCGATGTGAGCAGCTGGTATGGTGCATTCAGTGACTGGAAAAATATTGGATTTTTGAGTTTCACCTCTGATCAAGCTGAAAATTGGCCAAGTCGTTCATTACACGTTTCAAGTTCTTGTTTTTGTTTCGTCTTTTCTGCTTTTATTGTACTATAAATCATTTTCGTGTTGGGTCACTGCGGTGGAGGCAAAACAAGGGCAAAAACTGCATATCTGCATTGAGCTGGCAGAGTAAAAACACTGTATTGCTCTAAAACCGACTCAAAACAAAATACTAGATTGTAATGCAGTTGATGTTGCGTATTGGGGGTGTTCTCAGCATATGGCGGGTGTGTCTGTGCTACTTTAGCTGAGAGACAGCCTGAGGATGAGAGCTGCGTTCTGGCCCTGTTGTGGCACGTCCCGCTCTCCGCTCGTGGTTTCCTCTGGGCCCGAGGGCGGGCGGCTGTTGGGATCGCATGGAGATGGTAGAAGAGGGGAATGCGCACGGACGCGAGGTAGCGACAGCTGAAAACCGCGTGTGTTGACATGCACGTTTACATTTGATACTGCAGGCTTTCGCCGTGCTGACTGCACACATTGTCACGTTGTGTTTCGCACGCTTGTGTTTCTGTGCACCACATCATGTCGGGGAGAGGCGGAAGGTTTTGTCCAGGATTTTTCTTTTTTCTACTGTCGTCATCCAAGCTTTCCGACCAGATTAAACTTCATCTGTGCACTGGATTGAGAGAGGCAGGTACTGAGGCACACTGGTTTCTGTGCACAAAAATACCACTATTAAAGAACTTCACTCCAACATTTACAGCGTTGATTCGTTTGCTGTAGAGATGCACCGATCTGTGATTCAAGCCTGATTTGCAGCCAATCAACAGGATTTAGCTGATTCCTGTTTTTTGTGCCTTTCCTGACTTTATTGGTCTTTAATAATTCAATCTACAGAAAGAAACTACGCCACACTGTGTGTGAGAAAACATTAGCTGTTAAACAAGAGTTTTGCTAAGGCTGCGACAAGATCTAGCCATGTTAAAGTAGCAGTATATTTTTCTTCCACCTTAAATTTGTTTCCCAAAGTGTTGTCAGCTGTCAGCTTGTGTCTTCCTTTTAGTGAGGGAAAGGCAAGCAGCTATCCAGAACCCCAGAGGGAAATGTACTGGCTTGACAGTTAAACCCAAAATCACTCATGCTGTAACCCTGGGAAAGTCTAAGTTTGAAGTAATCTTTTAATATTACCGACACATTTCATCCGATGGAAGTTGTTGTAACATATTGAAGTGGCCCAGCCGATCTTGACCTCTTTAACAAAAGTAAACTTTTCTAAACACAAGTTGAAACAGGCAAAAAGCGGGCCAGCAATTATGAAAAAGGTTTGTTCTAAATCAGCCAATAATGTGAGTGATTGAGACTCTTATTGTGATGTTTAAAAGAAGGAAGAGCTCAAGTTTCTCACGTGGCTAGTTAGCATCACTCCAAAGTTTACATGCTAACAGAGCTGAAGTCAGTATCTGCTTTGGAGCTTCCCAGCAAGATTAGCTACAGGATTATTTCACAGTTTACTGTATGTTTAGGCTGGATTTGCTCATCTTTAGTTCAGAATCTAAAAATATGTACACCAATCAATCTTTTTCTGGATTATTCGACATTATGAGTTCACCTGACGTCCTTCATTTTTAGGACGTCGCAATCGGCAGATATTTGAATGAGTACCCGATCTTTTCCAGGGATCTACAGAGCAGGTCAGGTCTGCACATGTGCGTTTAACAAAAATCCCCCAACTGTTGCCAACTTCATGACTTTGTCACTATATTTAGCGACATTTAAGACAAAAGAAATCTTTATCGTCCGGGATCGTAATCGGCAAGTCAGGCTTTTGAAAGATGGGTGATTGACCAGAAAACTGTACTTATATTAAATATTTAAAACAGTTTAAAATTTACGAAATCTTTTCACTCATTAGCAAAACCACGATGAGGGAGCTTATTCGAGGTTTTTTTTAGACATCAGGACCATCTTTGAGTTACACATGTAGCATAAAGCCATGACACAAACCTAAAGCTAAATACCGATTACAGTTTCTTTACAACTCAGGTTGTGATTTGTGAAACCTTAATCTGCGTCCCCAATCTTAACGAGCTTTAATTTTCCCACAAATAATGCTTTTGTGACCCGGAAACATCGCCATACCTCGCGGACTTTGGATCTTACCTTAAATCATAAGGGTTTCTAAAGACTGCCAACATTCGTGAGTCCTGTTGACAGTGAGTGCTCCTACAGCAACAACTTCCACACTGAAGGGTGGCGGTGTTGCTTGTGTACCCCAGCTGTGTTGCATTAACTGACGGGGAAAAAGATTCGAGTTTTGACATCACGTCAGTGCTGCCAAGACCCGGCGTGTGTTTTTATTGGAACTTCTGTTTAGATTCGAACGCTTTTCAGCCTGACGGCGATCCTGCAGCTGGAGGTCGACGTTCAGTGGTAAAGCTATACTAAACATACAGTGTTGCGTAAGTATTGAACAATCACCTCTTCATCCTTACACACCACTTGTGCGTTTTTATACATTCATACGGCACACATACTGGTCTATCCTCACAATTTAAATGCCTCTCTTGCAGAAGAGTTTTCTTCTATTTTCTTCTGCCCTTGTTTGTTTCTCCAATTTTGTTTTCTTCCAATATCCGTGCGAGCATGTGCATCTCTAAGCCAAACACATTATTCATCTCCGACGAGAATGACGGCAAATGGAGGATGGCGCTCGTAATGAGGGGTAGAGGGGGTAGTTCCGCGTGGGAATGCACTGTGAAGGTGAGACTCCACCAGCCACGCCGCTCCTCTGCAAATTTTTCCCCCTCTATTTTTGGCAGCCCGTCACCGTAAGGTTTGGAGACAAGCGGAGTTGTTTGGAGAATAGAAGTAACTGTGAGTTTATCTGTGGAAGACGGTTTTACCAGTTGCGCTGGGGGTTGAGAAAAATAAATAAATAAAAGGGCAAATACAGAGAACATTTCATGATTCACTGCTTTTTATGAGAAAGGTTGAAGCCTTCAGACTTTACGCTGGAATCCTGCTTTGTCTGAGAAAAGTGTTGCATTAGTATGGAAAGATGAAGTGAAGGGATAATTCTTTCCAGGCTTCGTTCCCAATTCATTTGATTGTCCATCCGGCCATTTATGTTTCTATTCATACTTCCGTTTATCATCAGTTCATCTATTTATGCTTCCATCCATCCATCCATCTCTTAATCTTTCCATCCATTCTTCAGTTTATCCATCATCCATCCTTTTCTACATTCTTTTACTACCTATACCTCCGTCCGTCCATACATCTATTCTTCCATCTATCCATCTATCCTTCCGTCCATCTATCCTTACCTCCGTCCATCTATCAATCTTCCATGTTTATGCATCATTTCTTAATTCGTTTGTCAATCCAACCTTTAATATATTCATGGTTTTCCTTCTGTTATCATCCATCCATTCATCCGTCCTTCTTTCCCACCTTCTTCACTTCCTTTCCTCTTTCCATTCTCTTCCTCTTTTTTTCTTCCTTTCTTTTTTCTGTCTTCTTTCTATGCTTCTTTCTCTCTCTCTCCATCTTTCTTAGATGTGAGAAAGAAAATAAGTTACATTAACTTTAGATTAATATTAACCAGAAGTTAATTTAAATGCGCACCAGATTTATTTATTTGTAGAAAGTTCAAACATCATATGTCTTCCTTTCTTTTGACAAATATTCATAACATTGTGTTGGTCTTTCCTAATATACACTGAAGTGAAACTACACTCGGACATTTCAAGCCCGACCGCTGTACAAATATCTACCATACGCATATTTATCTTTTGTGTTTACAAAAAAACAGTTAGAAAGTTCACATGAAAGACGCCATTCTCTGGCCTCATCAGGCCGGTGGATGTAACTTCTCCTGTCTGTCCCTGCTGGGCTGTAATGGCTACCTGCCCCGCTGTCGGCACATATCAGGCTGATGCCAGCAAACACAAACTGCAGGTAGCACATGAATTAGACAGCACCGCTCTGAAGGCTGAACCTGGATGTCCATATATTGGCAGTGACCTTCTAAACGTGGATGTGCCTGGATAAAAAAAAAAGAAAAAAAGAAATCACAAGTGGACCAAAAATCTCCATTCTGAGCTTATTTCCTTCTTTTTTTTTTTTTTTAAATGAGAAAATACATTAAAACAACCCCTCCCTTGGGAGATTTAGATTTCTGAGCCAGCTGTGCTTCACATTTGTCAAAGTGACAAATCAGTTGAGTCACAGATTTAATCAGGAGTACTTAATGCCGAGCCAAATCATCTACCTCCCACACCGGACAAAGTCGCAGGATGAGATTAATGGTATTCGTACCATCTGACCCTGGAAGTCCCAGTTAAAGCAGAGCTGTCTGCACCGCCGGCCTAATGTGGTGTGTGTGAAGCCTCTCCACCTCTGGGTTAACTGCTTCCCTGCCGTCCGACGCTAGCGCCCCTCTGAGCGCCCGCCGTCTCAGGCTCCCGGGCTGTGTGCAGTCGGAGGTGAGGTGTGAAAGTCCCTCCACGTGTCGCCTTGCGCCGCGCGCTGATGTGGAACACAGAGGTGTGTCCGAACGGCCCAGCAGCATGTCTGGAACATCTGAAAACCGTAGAGGAGCGACCAGGGCCGGGTTTACAAGGATAATCATGTAAATGGAAACCATTCCAATTTTGACCGATCCTGTTTTTTTTTTTTTGTTTTGTTTTTTTTTAGTCTGAAAAGTCACTAAATACAGCTACAAAGTCGCTAAGTTGATATTGATAACGGCGCATTTTCAGACCTTTGCAGAGGCAAATAAGATCGGTGTACAAGATCGGTTTCAGACACAAGTGTTGGCCAAAATTAAGGAAATTGGGGTCGATTTATTGCCGCACCTCTAATTGATACGCCAATTAATATTAACCCTATTCTTTTTATTTGGACAACCTGGTTTCTGTCCATCCATACAATCTTGTAGCTTCACATATAAAACCTGACCACTCTTTCCTACCTTTAAAATATCTTGGACTAATTTTTTTTTATATATTATTCTATTTAACAAAAAGTCTCAGCTATAACAGGTTAAGACAGAAACAGGATGATCTAAATTTCAGCGCAGGTTTGTATTTTTAGGCTTCATTGCCCAGGGTGGCGTGAAGAAAAGCCCCGTCCCTCTGATTATGATAACGACGCCGACGCTGACGATGATCAGAATTGTCAATAACCGATGAGCCGCGTGTCACAGATCTCGGCAGGCCCACAAAAGCCGCCGGCGCCGAGCGACAGTGGCCGGTTTGTTTGAGTCACGAGGCTCCAGTCTCACAGGTCACGGCAGAACGTCTCCGATTCACACGTACGCTTTACGCTTCTTTCAGTCGGGGTTTGTGAGCTCAGACAAAATCTTAAATAAAAAAAAAAAAAAGAAGGTCCCAGAGGCTACGTGAAGCCTGTGTGTGAGACCATGTGAATCTGCGGGACTCCTGGGGGGTCCCAGGGAGTTATTAGTTGTCGCCAGAGGGAGAACACAAGACTTGCAATGAGCAGCTCTAATGATAACAAATGCAGGTCTGCGGGGGGCCGCAGGGTGCGACTAAATGTACTGTAAAGTGGCTCAAAACCCTGACTCTCCATTTTCCACTTTTCATTGTTCAGTGTATTGTCGGGAAAGTTTTATTTAATTTAATTTTTTTTATTATGCCATCTGTGCTATGCTGCTGTAAAACTACATAAAATATGTTTACAGTTCCTCACAAAAGTGTTCACTCCTCTTGGATTCATTCAGGATTTGTTGGGGAAACTGCCACAAAGTTTAATGTGCTTTATTTGGATTTATGGCAGACTAACATTAAAAAAAAAAAAAAAAAGTTAGGAAGTGGAAAAGATAAGATTTTAAAATCTGCAGCTCTGTTTCTGTGTTTTATTGTCCACCAGATTTTCACATCCAGAGGAGGAAATGTTTCCTTATCCTCCACAGGAAATGATCTCAGGCTCCATCAGATGAGACGTAAACATGACTTCGGGTTTTGCCTCAGATTTCCAATTGGATTCATGTCAATAGTCGCTTGGATTCCAGATTTAACGGATGATTATATTTCTATTGCCGTCCATTTACTCTCTGCATACAGATGAGATCTTTGACAATTTTCTCTCTTTTTCTTTTTATCTGTCTTTCCTTCTTTCTCTCTTTCTTCCTTTGTTTCTTTCTTTCATTGTTTGGGCTTTCATTTGTTCTTTTATTTGTTTGTTTGTTCATTTGTTTTTGTTCATTCGTTCGTTATTTTTGTTTCATTTGTTTGCTCATTTACTTGTTTGTTCTTTTGTTTGATCTTTTGTTCTTTCATTCATGCTTTTGTTTGTTTTTTCTTTTTTTATTTGCTCTTCCAATCATTTGTTCGTTCTTTAGCTTGATGTTTTAATTTGTTCAATAGTTGTTTCTTTTCTTTCTCTTTCCTTTTTGTTTTGTCTTTTCATTCTTCCTGTTTCTCTCCCTTTTTCTTCCTTTCTTTCTTTCTGCTCAGATGAGATCAGAGGCGAATGTAAATGCACACCACACCAGTCAGATTTTCATTTCTTTATTCTATGTGTAAGGCAATTTTGTAAAAAAAATCATGGGTTTTCCTTCCTTTTGACAAATATTCACTACGTTATGTTGGTCTGTCCCAATACCCCAAGGTTTGTGGCTCAATCATGACAAACTTCAGAGGGTATGAATGGTTTTTCCAAATACCCACAGACATATCTGATTAATAAAGTTGGTTCGTTTTGAATGGAACAAATGGTGGGGCGAGAGGCCCACACGCACACGACCATATAAGGAAATAGGCTGTGGCCTGTCCTTTGATGGACACGGCGGTGCACACAGAGCTGTAAGCTGTAATGGTGTCTGCCGGTGGTTTACAGGAGAAATCACCGCCTGGGTTTCATCAAGCAAAGGGAGTCGAGGTGGTTGGGATTGGGGGGAGATTTGGGGGGGGGGTTTTGTTAGGACGATGGGAGATGAAGGTAAACACCACTTACTGGAACCGCAGAGAAAGAAACGAGGCGGCTCACAGGACCCGAACCTATAAGTAGAGCGGCTCTCTCTGCAGACGGCAGTCGGTTCCACTAGTCTAATTATCATGTATTACTGTGATTGATGAGCTTCAGCAGCTTCACTACGTGGCTGTCAGCTCTGTCTGCGCTTTAGGAGGCTGGAGTTGGAGGCGAAAAGGCTCCCCCCTGACCCTCCCCCCCCCACCCTCACCCCACCGACATCGCCTCGCTCTGTGTGTACGGAAAGCCATATGGTGTCACAGGTAGTTCAGCTGCTGCACATTTCTGTGTGTGCATGAGTGGAGTGCTGTAATGAATGTGCTTTCCCCTCCGTTTTTTTTTTTTTTTTTTTTACTTTTTGTTACTGCCGTGTCATGTTGCCAGACAATAACCTTTCGTCTGATAACGTGATCTTCTCTGTCACGTCGGCTCAGCTTGATTTTCGTGCCGTCTGTTTAAATCACATCTCAGAGTGTCAGAATTCACAGCGGAAAGTTTTTTTTTGTTGTTGTTGTTTTCAGGCCAGCTATAACTCCAAAAAGGAATTCCTCATCATTTCCTACATGGCCCCACTCTTAGGCCTCACTCTTATTATTCCCATCATACCCTTTTTTTTTTTTTTCCATTTTCTCCCTCTCTCTTTTAGACTATATGATCGTGCCATGTGGAAGCGAGCAGCTCCTCAGTCAGCAGCTCTTGTGCTGATTTCAGTCCGTCTCATTGTTATTATTAGTTCACCATTAGGCTATTTAGACTTTTATTAGTGAACTATAAAGTTTCTCTATTTTGTATTTTTGGGTTTAGAGGCATGAAGATAATTTAGCACTAAAGCAAATGTGTGGATCAGCGATACAGTGCCGTCAGAGATTTCTGGTATACAATTAAACCAACACAAAGTTTTGTATAACTATACTTATGAAGTGAAAACAATATGCTTTTTTTTATGCATTTGTATTCAGCCGTCTCTACTGTGTCTCTTAATAAATAAGTGGGCAATATGAACTAATCGTTTTATTGCCATATTTTGTGCAATTATTGTAGTAATGAAAACAATAAAAGCGATAAGAACTATTTTTATTACTACTTTCTTTTAGGTAGTAGCTGTGACTGCATCACAGTCACACAAACACAAATGCAGCTCGGCATTCCCATTTTGCATCTTTAACACACCAGTCACGTAAAAAAAAATTGTGATTAGTATCACTAGCCTGCACATGCTCTCATTGAACAAACATTGTAGAAAAATGTTCAAAAAAACAACAAATCCTGACGAAACGGACCATTTAAAAAAAAAAAAAAAAAAAGGCAATTCATTGGAATTTATTGAGGCAACGGTAAATCAAAGTTCTTATCACAATACGGAATTTATCACGACATCCGATAAATTTCCGTCCCTGTCGCCTGTTTGGTTAAACAGTATGTAATTGAGTCTCCAGCTAACTCTGGAGGAGCCGCCGAGATCCGCACCTCAGGTGAGAGAACGTGTCGACTAGGTATGGGCTAGTTACAGGTACGACGGCATACCACCGTTTCAAGCTCTCTAAAATATTCAGTCGAATAATTTCTACGGCTAAAGTCTTTTTTTTTTTTTTTAAAGAAGATTCTAGAGGATTTGGAGGGAACGGAGTGTTCCTGGCCGCCGCACTACAATCAGTCTGATTTCTGTTGGCCAGAAGTAACACAGTCGGCTGTTTGGAAAGTCACGGCATGGAAACTAAAGGAGCACAGCTCGTTACTGCAATAAAGATGGAACTGTTTCCTAGCTAAGCTTTTTAGGCTTAGCTAGGAATATCAGCTCGTAGTGATTTAATCTGTTCCTCCATAAAGAGCAGAACACCAAGAAGCAATCTCATCTCCAGCTCCACAACTCATATCTTGTTTTAGTCCTCTACTACCGCGTGTATTTGTTTTTAAAATAAATCTTCCAAAACTCTTGAAAAGACCTCGCTTTCTTTTAACGGATTTTCTACGCTTATCTAAAACAAAATTACTGTAGCCAGTGGTGGGCGCCGACAACTAAAACGTTAGTTAAAGCGCTAATGATAAACTTTAATTACAGCAACACTAAAGTGCTACACCAACTGAGCTAATGCTAAGGTGCTAGCTTCAAATCAAATTATATCTGCCCTTCAAAGACTGTAACCCTCAAGGACCAATTTAATTTTGAAATAATTCACACGTTCTATAACGCCCTTAGATATTGTATTTCTGTTTACATGTTGTTCTCTAATGTTTTTTGGTGTTAAGTTATTGGTGAAAAAAGAGAAGAAACAGAACAAACTTCTCCCACTTCAAAATAAGAGCACGAATATAAACGTCTATCTACTTGAAGAATTCTTAGCGGTCGATAACCAAAACTTATCCGGACAAATTTATTCAGGAAAAATTCATTTATGGAAATCTAATAAAACTTAAAAGTTAGCAAAATCATAATACGGAAAGTTAGCTCTGCATTAGCAGAAGAGTGCCCACCACTGATCGTAACTGCAATATTAGCAGCCCAAATATAATAATTGCTACGTGTTGTTGCTTTAGATAACGGCACATAGTTTCGTTAACTGAGCAAAGCTGTAGCATTTTTACTCGAGAGTAAAATCTTACGTAAACATTAGAACTATTAGTTATGCAGATTTGGCCATTATGTAAGAGCGGCAAGAAGACTTGAGACCCTCCAAAGGGACAGCCAGAGCTCCCGCAAAATGATTTGCATCAAAATGTAGTCATGTGTTCCAATGGCCCAGTCAAAGTGAGGACCTGAATCAGATTTTGCAAGAGTTTAGAAATTGAGACATCCAGTTTGACTTAATTTGAACTGTTTTACTTTTTAATGGTGGCATAAAATCCCAACAAAACACGTTTAAGGCAAGAAAATGCGGGGGAAAAAAGTTCAAAGGGTGTTAATACTTCTCTAAGGTGGTGTAGAAAATGAACCCTACGCTACTAAATCAGCCTCAGGATACAAGTAGATAATCAGAGTCTAGATTGCAGCATCACGGTCAATAAAGTCTTCTCTCCCTGCACTCAGCCTCCTCTTTTTTCTTTTTTTTTTTCCACCACTCAATATTTCATTCATCCTGTTTTCCTTCGTTCTGCCCAGCACTTTGTGTGCTGTATGAAATGAAGCCCCGAGCTAGGCTGTGTAAGACGCACCCTTTTGGGTCGCTTCATACAGGCTGCCGCACGCTCACGAGCTCGCATGCCTTAACAAGTGCGCTCATCCAGGGAATTACAGAAGCCTAGCCAGTGAATTACTTTTGTATTTATCTCTTTGAATAGATTTATTGTTTCCGTTTCCGTCAGTTGGCGACAATAAACACGTCCAATAAGACGCAGCAGCACAGGTTTCCCCCCAGCTCTTCCTATCTCTCGCTCGTCCGGATTGTGCGACATCCCCTATCTGTCGGGCTCAGGCCCCAGAAGCCGTCTGTGCTGCAGATGGGCCTTTTAGCCTCGGCTGCCTGTTTGCTGCCAGAGCGGCCATCACTGCAGCAGAGCGGCGAGCTGTCGGGCTATAGGATTAGAGGGAGAGCCCAGTCGCGTTGCGGCATCTTAGTTACTCCGGCTAATTAAAAAGGCTGTCTGGAGACGGAGTGTCTCCGGGCGTCAGCCAGCCCAGATACAACTCATGGCAGAGGGCCAATTGCTGGTTCACATGACATTACCATGGGATCATCGGGAATTTACCAGAATTTGATTCATTATATATACTATTACAATGAGTTAGCGAAGAGTCTGTTTATAATGTAAGAGTGTGATACAAACACACTCCTGTAGGAATATGCACATCCAGAAAAAGTCTAAAATTCATGTGTCTAAAACTAAAGTGCTAAATGTCTTGAATTCATGACAGAAAATGGTGCCCTTAAATGCAATGTCAGTAAACTCTTGTAAAAGAGATTCTTCATCAAAAAGAGTTTTGTCCTGGTTAACCCTTTCGCAGTCTTAGCGCAACGCGTAGGAGGAGCGCGAGGAAACAAGGGGTTGTTCGTCAGACCGTCGGTTCCCGAAACCACACACACAAAAAAAAAAATCTTGGGGGATGCTTAGAGGCATAACCCATGTATGGAGGACTTAGTCCTTGACTTGGCTGTCACAGGTTCGACATGGCCTGATGACCTTTGCCACATGTCTTCCCCCTCTCTCGTAACCCAAAAAAGCTTCCAAAAAAAATAAAAATCAAAACCTTGCAAAAGCTCACACTGGGTCATTGTGACCTCGCCATAGAGCAAAAAACTTCTGGGGTCCAAATGTCACTGTCTTTTAAGAAGAAGAGCGGCAGGGCTAAATAAACGTTGAAGAAGAAGAAATGTGTCAATCACAGGTCTTAAAGTTTTGTTGTGATTATTTAATCTCGTATATTTTATGTAATTTTCATTTTTCTCACGGGACTTTAATGTTACACAAAAGTTTGAGTCGCGCTCAGACATCTTTTCTGCGCTCTGTGACTCACAGCAGTCGATGCCACCTGTAACCAGTTGCTAGCCATCACGCTAGGTTAGCTAGCTCGTTAGCTAGCTATTTTATTGGGTAAGTGCAAATTGATCGCCGGCTGGCCGGACAATGTTGGTGTTTGCTATTGGCTCTCCCACTTGTATATTTCATTTGCAATGTTATTTTTGCACATTTTGATCATGATACAGGTCTTCTATTCTATTCATAATTCATAATCAAAATTCACATCTGGCTACTGTGAAAGCTGTTGGCTCCTAAAGTTGGTCTATCGGAATGATTGTGTAACACGAAGTTGAATCTTAACTATTAAGAAAAAAAATAAATCTTTTTGGTTTTTCTGATTTAAAACGCCCTCTTCTTCTTGTTCTCTATTAACATTTCCTTTACTTTCTTTACTGTAAAGCTTTTTGTCAAACAGCTCAGTCCGAGATGCCCTTGGGTGTGAAAAATGATTTTGTGTAGCAGCGGTGCAGAGTCACCACACGCTGGTAAATTGGTTTTGCTGTAATCTGCAGCTCATCCAGCTGCAGATACAGATGCAGCTCTGCTGACAGGATACGCGTATATTTAGCCCGCGGTGTTATTTTCTGCTTTAAAAGTCAAGCGGGAAAACGCAGAAACAAGAGCACAGCAGCGGCTTTGAACGCGTCGCTGTATTTTACTATATATATTTTTCCCCTCCTCGCCTTCATCCACCCCGAAAACATCTTTGTGTTTCAAATTGTATCAAATTTTGTGACTCTTAATAATAGATGGGTTTGCTGTAAATATTTCATGGTTGGCTGACTGAAAACACATGCCTGTCAGAGATGTGGAGGTGTAGAGACAGGGTGGAGGAGGGGGATTATTCACAGGGAATAAAGGGAAGGGACGGAGAGCGAGTGTGAAATTTGATGCCAAGAATTTTACCCCTCCTCGTTTTGCCTACACTCTGTAAACGGAGAATAATTGTTAATTTCTCTCAATCTCCCCCTCTCCCTGATCCTACAGGGCTCCCAGGACTCAACCGGAGGACAGGAGGGTTTAGTAGCCCCGCCCTTTACGACCTTCCCCCCTCCTCCCCCTCCTCAAAACGGCCTACCGGGGACGGAGTTTGGTCCGGGGGCCATGTTTGCCGCCGCGGGCCAAAGTGCAGTGGAGGTCGGAGCGGGCGCTAACGGAGCCACGACTACAGCCAACAACAACAACGTAAGGACTCCTCCTTTAAGATATGTGAGATTTGACAGCAAATGTTTTCATAATCCCCTTACAAGTACATCCCCCAAAACTAATATCACCTTGAAAGAGTTGGATACCTTTTATCACTCATTTGAGACACTGAAACTCGTATATTATATAGATTAGGGCGGAGACGATTAATCGGATGAATCATGATTAATCGGTTATTAAAATAATGGTCAGCTAATATAGTAATCGATTAATCACTAACTGCAGTGTGCTGAAAAAACGTAATCAGAGCATGAATTAACCCAAAACTGTGCAAATATATGTACTTATACGTTTTGCAGTTAAGATAAATGCACTTTTGTCTGTAAATATGTCTTAGACAGAACTCCTCAAGTAGCACTCTTTTAGCTTCACTGAGTTCAAATTCACTACAGGAATGCTATGTTTTTGCATTTTATTCAATAAATTGTTTATTTTCTTATTTAAAAAAGGAATAGATTACTCATCTTTTAATACATTTCCAATATTGTACGGTATTATGAATACACTTGGATCTGTTGGCGCTCTGGCTGGATGTTTAGGCTGGTTACTCTGCTGGAACACGAACCTCCTTTCTTCCAGCGTCCCCCGCAGCATGATGCCGCCACCACCGTGTTTCACCAGCAGACAGGTGGTCGTTTGTTCAGGGCTCGTCACTTCTTCTGACATCTGTGTAGGTTAAACGAATGACAATGTAATTTTATGGCATTACAGTCGAATTACGTACAGCGACATGCAGCGAGGGTTTTATTTTCATTGCCAAAGAAGCTAAAATTTAATAACTCTTCCCATCAGCTGCAGCTGAGTTTAGCTTTAATGATATAAATGAGCTTTTAGGAAGCTAACAGCAGATGACAGTAATATGGTGAAACGGGTTCGGGTTACATCAGCAGAGTGTCGGCATCATATTAACATGCCGACATCAGAAAATAACTCAGAGTTGTGCTGCTTCGCAGGGGGAATCTGAACCATTTTCCTCATGTCATTATTATTATTATTTTATTTTAATTAGTCAAGCTGTCTACCACTTATAATTTGCGAGATGCACAGTTTGCATGATGCCAGCGTTCGTTTGCTACCTTTTTTATTTTATTTTTTTAAATTTGAGCTCGGTGAAATTTGTTTATGGAGCACAGCACACTGCTTTTCACCCTGTACGCTCACACACACACACGCACACACACACACACAGATATAGATATAAAGCAGCTCCGGTTTGTGCTGCACTTCAGTGTCAGAATTGTTTACCGTACAAATAAAAGCTGCTTTCATGCTCAACGGTGTGAAGATTATCAGTTCCTTGAGATGTTGAACGAGATCTGCAGAACTCCTCTGAGTTTTTCCACACAGTCAGAAACCTCCAGTATATATTTCATTTATAAAGGTTTCCACAAATTTATTTATTTGTTAAAATTCATATATAGTGAATGGTGAGCATTCATATTCAACCTCTTTTACTCCGTTACCCCTAAATTAAATCCAGCGCATTGCGTTCTTTCCAGAAATCACCTAAGGTAGGTAATAAAATCGACCTGTGTCCATTTTCCCTTCGGGATCAATAAAAGTAGTTACTTTATTTGAATACATCCTGAGTATGAATACATCTGTAGAGATCAGAGGTTTGTTAGAAAACATTACAGAGACTAGAGGTGCACCGATGAGTCAGCCGATCGATTAGCCACAACTTAGTCGAAGAACTGAACACAATTGTTAAATAAAAAGGCATGGAAAGGTTAGCTTTGACATTTTTCTTTACTTTTCCCTACTTCTAAAAACTAAAAGAAAGATAAACAGGTAATTTTTTTAAGGGATGCACTGATTGATCCCATCAGCTCAAAATTTCTACATTTCGGGAAATCTGCGATTTTCCCACATTTCCATGAGAAACCTACGTTTTCCACCAATATTATCTACGGCCGCAAAGGTCTGAAAATCAACCGCCGTCTTCCTTTTGCTCTACCATGACAAACCCGAACAATAGTCGCCCCACTCTTACCAACTGATTGACTTTTTTCCTATAATTGCAACTTTTTTTGACAAAAAAAAAACCCCAACAAAATCCGACTCTTTAAATATCGGTGATCAGCCAGAAGACAATCGGTGCAGCAGTGTTACAAATATCACCATGAAGCCCAAAGAACAACTGAAGACACAACGGGAAGATTACGGCACTGTCAGCTGGGCGAGGACAGCGTGTATCAGAGTTAATGGTAACTCTGGAGGAGCTGCTGAGATTCACTGTCGACACGACGGCTAATAGTTGTCGCCCACAAATCTTTCCTTTTTGTGCCATAAAGAAAGTCCCGCTTATTTTCCCCACCAGGCATGTAGAGGATATGAGAAACATGTGGCAGAAGGTTCTTTGTTCAGACGAGAACAAAATGTTTGTGTTTCGACCAACATGGAAAGCTATCATTGCATTAATGGCACTGGCAGATTTATATTAAAAACTATTCCTCATCTATAAAATTTAATGACAGGACATAAGATGGGTCTCTCTCAATTTGGAATGGAAAAATAAAAAAGGCAGATTTGTATTAGGAGGAAAAAATTAGGTTTTAATTTGCATCTCAATAAAAAAGGCATGCTGGAATTGATTTATACTTTGTCGTCATTTTGGGACCCAGACCTTTCTGATAACTGCTGAGCGTCTTTTTGGTGATGAGCTCCAAGCCTAATGTTGGAAAGCCTCCTCTCCATCACCCTAAATTTAACTCATTTAGCTTCTCTCATCAGATTCGAGTCACAAGAAACAAGTTAGTAAAATTAAAAGATTATTTAGATTGTAAAATACCTGTTAGAGGCTGACAAAGACCTTAAGCCTCAATTCAGCAAAAAATAAAAAAAGGTGCTTAAAGGGGCAGTGTTGCATAAAATTGACTTTTCTGAGCTTTACATCATGTTATCATGTTATTCCCTCATCAAAAACACACCTGGAGTGTCGCTTTGATTCTTTTATGCATGTTTGAGAAATCCTTTAATCTCCCGTGGCAACAAATCAGCTGTGCAAAACACCTGAGTGGACCTAGCTCCGCCTTTAAGGTCGAAGCTCCTCCCCAAGAGCTGCACTTTCCAAGCTTCCGAACTTTCACGACTCCACTGCTCAGTTCCTTCAGACTAGCCAGCAGCAATTAGCAAACACCTGGTGGAACTGTGCATCAGCTGAGCTCGTTATAGGAGCCACTTCTCAGTGAAACGCTTGTAAAAACGTTAAAGGGTTAATAGAGGAGCCATGTTGTGATGACTTAATGAAGGCGGAGTTTTAGAAAGAGCAGGAGTTTCTTAAAGCAATAGAGGCCCAATTTCAAGGTGATAAATTAGGATGTGAAATTTCTTTTTAAGTCATTTTTTGATAAACACAGCATTTTTATAACAACTGAAGGCAACATAATTACTTGATTGTGCTGTAAAATGACGCTATGTAGCTAGAAAACACATAATACCGCCCCTTTAAGACAGAAATGTTCTATGTTAAATCTCAATTTAAAAAAAAAAAAAAAAAAAAAAAAAAACGCTGTCTCATTCCTCCTCAGGGAAAGACGGAGGAGACGTCTCAGGGCGAGGCGGGTGCGCAGTGTTCTGCAGGAGGCACAGGAGCGGGCGGCTCAACGGGAGACTCTGCGGAGGCCAAGGGGACCCCCAAGCGCCTCCACGTTTCCAACATCCCCTTCCGCTTCCGGGACCCGGACCTCAGGCAGATGTTTGGGGTACGGACTGCTCCGGGGAGGATCAATAAATCAGTCTAGACGCGTGGCGGAGAGCTCTGGCGAAACGACCGCTTTCTGAGCGGGCGAAAGAGTCAAAGTGGGACATGGGGGAAGGCGACCACGGGGGTCCTGCTAATGCATTCAGGGGCCAAGCTTCTAACTGTGTCAGTGTGTTAGTGTGAGTCGCAAAACCTGGGGAGGGAAATGGGACAGAGCAAGCAACAGATAAACACAGTTTAATGCTGAAAATTGTCTTTGGTGTAACAGTGACCCCTAGTGTACGTTCGCTGAAAGCCTCCTACTTCCAAACAGGCTTCAAAGAGGCTTTACTGTGTAACTATGCTTAATTATTTGTGTATATATCTACTGAATTCTGCCTTCTGGTCTTTTTGCAGCAATTTGGGAAGATTCTGGATGTAGAGATTATTTTCAATGAGAGAGGGTCGAAGGTGAGTCGTTTCTTTTCCTGATCTGTCTTTGTTTGAGTGAGATCAGCTCTGATGTGAACACGATGCCAAAAAGCAGTCGGAGCTCTGATTGACAGATTTGATTTTCTCCCGAGTGTGAATACTTCAGCAGTATTCACACTCAAAAAAAATTAATAAAATGTGTTGCATCTTCTGCCTGTTTTTATTTAAAACAGAAAGGCGACGATAAACTCTGCTGCTGCAAGACTAATGAGACGCATCGAGTGATAGTTTCTTTGCCTGACCTTTGAACTCTGGTTAAAAAGTTGCTCTGTGTACATGTGCAAAGATAAAATAAAGCTGCTTCTTTCTGTTTGATTGTGCCTTCTAGAGCATCTACGTCTATATCTCCAAACTGAAGATATTGTCAACAGATGTTTTTCAGTAATCCGTTTCAGAGAGGAAAATATTAAGTTACGGCCCACGCGATCATGAGGAAAACTGCTGAGTTGGCAGATTTAAGAAGGCATTGCTAAAGATGAAGGAAAGTTTGGTGGAAGGAAAAAGTGTTCAAGTAAAAGTTGCAGAAGCAGCAGTTATAATCACTGGCTTTAGCATAGCGGTATTGAGATGGCATTTAGAATATATTTTCAAATTGATTCTTAAGTTAAATTTGAGTCGATTGTGTTGGTACTCTTTCGTTGACAATTTTGGCTCATGTTACAAAAAGTTTGGAAGCTTTAAACCATAGGACCGGAACACTTTAGCTGTAAAAAAAACCCCAAAAAAACAAAAACCCGGCAATAAAATGCCGTTTTAGCAGTGAGAAACGGACCCGTTGCGTTCTGCCGTCGCCCTTCCTCTCCCCTCCTCCTCATCCTCTCTAACCTCGCTGTGTGCCGCAGGGTTTCGGCTTTGTGACATTTGAAAACAGCGCCGACGCGGAGAAAGCCAGAGAAAAGCTCCACGGCACGCTGGTGGAGGGCCGTAAAATCGAGGTAATTTCCCCCTCTTTCTCTCTCTCTCTCTCCTTCATCTTCTCTCTCCGCTCCTCCATCAGTTCTGCCTATCTGTCTCCATCCCATCATCCCTTATGTGATATGCTCTGATGCAGCCCGCTGGTATCCCACTTCCCTCAGTCCTCTGCAATCTGTTTCCTGTTTGTTTAAAATCCAAAGAGACCTCACTTTCTTTGTCTTTTTTGTTTTGTAATGTTTTTCTGTTTTTTTTTTTTTGTTAATGTGCCGGGATTGTTTTTTTGGGGGGCGGGGGGGTGCAAGAACAAGAGCAAAAGCATGCCTTGCTTTCACGTCAACCTGTCGACCTCCTTGGCTTTGTTTCCCTGACGACTCTCCCTCGTTAGCCACGCCGATGTCCTGATTTTCCACGCAGCAGCTGGAATGATGTTTGTGTAGCTGCCACCGGAGGGCATGAGAGAGGAGCCCGGTGAAAGTGAAAGTATGATGCATGGCAGATTGCAGTCGGATGCTCTTTTGTTTCTCCTCCGTGGCATTGGGTTCACCTCTCTCTCTCTCTTTCTTTTCCTCTCTCTCTCGCTTTCTTTCTGGTGCTAATGGGTAATTGCAGCAGCAGCCTGCTGGCGTTCGCATGCTCACTGTTACGCAACGCTGGATTCTTTTCCAATGGTTATAATGTGTGTGTTTATTATTTTTTTATCTTTACGTTTGTTTGGATACAATTACACGTTTTCTGTTTTACTGAAGCATGTGCTGAGTGTTTGAATGCAGATTTTGGTTCTCTAATCAGGGGACTTTTTTCCAGCCCGACTTACTTGATCCACCACTTTAAGCTGGGATTTCTGCATGGGCTTACAATGGGGATCCCCCCCCCCTCTGCACACACACACACACACACCCACACACACGCACACACACCCCACTCTTCTTTTTTGGGTGTGTGCGACTCACTTCCTGCATGATGGATGAGGCTGGATGCTTTTTTTTTTTTTTACTTCTGCTGCAGTACAGTTGAGAAAGAGAGGCAGCCACCTGCATCCTGCGGTGCAACATGATCCCCTCCCCCCTCCCTCCCTCTGTCCTCCCCCTACCCTCTCCACCTTCAGCCAATCAGCAAGCAGAGCGGATGCCACCAGAGCCAGTTCATCCCGCATCAGTCTCACCCATGTTCAGAGTGTCTTTGTTTGACCCATTGGGTTCTGCATGAAATCTGCAAAAAAAGAAAAGAAAAGAGTGTTGTGCGTGTTTGTGTTTCAGTCGTCTCGTCGCATGCGTCCCGTGGTGATGGTCTGTAGCGTTGCCGGGCGATCGGCAGCATGAGAGAGAAGAGAGACTGTGGACGTTTTCTGTTTTCCATTTTTTCTCGCTTAGATTCGGTCACGATTTTTATCGAGGCGCGTTTTGGACTGAGCAAGTGGGATATTTGTCTTGCAGTTCAGAAGCTCTGAAATGCAGGCCTTGCGTTACGGTGTCTTGCAATAGGACTCGGACCTATTTACTGTGTTTTATCCGGATTTTATGTGAAAGGTCAACGCAAAGTGTTGCGTGACCTCAGCAACTTTAATTCAGTCCAAAGAACCCTGTGATGTTGCTACATAAACTTTGTTTTGAGTTGTAAAAAAATTATTCCTTGATTTAAAAAAAACGAAAAGGGTAACTTGCAAATTTTACAAATAACTGCTATAAAATGTGGCAAAAAATTAAGACTGCACTTTTGTAGTTTTCAGATTTCATGCCGATACCAATTTTTTTTTTTTTTTTTTTTTACTGTTTTTTTCTGAAAAGTTGCTAAATAGGAAACAGTAGTTGATTTTCAAACCGTTAATGAGATTAGTGGATAAGATAGATTTCCTGTGTAAACATCGGTCCAGAATTTGGGGATTCAGGCCTGATCGGTCGGCCGATCAATCGGTGCACACCTTAAAGAAAAAAAAATAATTCCTTCTCATTTGGTTTTAGAATAAAGAAAAATATTATTACATTTTCTTTAAAAAAAAAAAAAGTTTCATAATTGCAAAAGTTTTTTTTTTTTTTTTATGAAAACAAAGGAAAATTCTAAACCAACATTTTCTATATTTTTCCATTTAATAGCTTCCAGTATCATTTGAACTATTTAGAGCTGACATGACATCAAGTGCCTTTTAATAGTCACCCGTTCACTTAAATCAGACTTTTTCAAATTTGTAGATGCGAGGGGAAAAAAAAGTTTTCAAAGATAAATCCGTATGAATCCTTTTGCAAGACACTGTATGGTGATATGTATGCGTGGCCTTTTGCCATTTCTGTCTCCTAACTGTCCACTGGCATGCGGTTAGCTGAAGAGGCCTTTGTGTGCATGGCTCATGTTTTAACATGGCTAGCCGTGCGCTAACGGAGCCCGTAGCCTCGACGCAGATGTTTTTCTTGCATGTTTGTTTTGTTCTGGCAAATTAGTTTTTGTAATGAGGCGTCATTATCAGTTTCTTTGTTTAGTCAGCATGACCGCAGTTGCCTCCAGACGGCCTCAGACCCTCTTAGAGAGGCTGAACAAACCTGATGACTTGGAAAGGAATGCTCCACTCGATCACTCGGTGCATGTCAGTGGAAGTTGCCTTAGCTCTTTTGTTGTGGCTTCCCGTTTTGTGCATGTGTGTAGCCTAGACGAAAGCGAGAGTAGAAACGGATTTGCTGTGTTCAAAGTTATAACGTACTTTTCTCTGTCTGGGGTAAAACTCTGCGCTTTGAAGAAGTCAGTTTCCTGTATGGTTCCAATGTGTCCATGTAAGTGGCCCAACTACAGTTCACTACCTGCTTTTCTGTCATCACCTCATAGTCATCATATTTTTTATATATATAATATATACACACACACAAAGCATGATGGAGTGTCTCATAGGATGCACTCTCAAACACGGTTCATTCCTCTCATCCCATCCATGGCTGTTTCTGTTATCATGCGTATGCCTAAGGATAAACCATTGATAGTCACATTACTTTTATTTTCTTGTCTAAGATAATTATGAATGTATAGGTTCTTCAAATTTTCCTCATTTGACCCATATTTCACTCTTACGTGGCCTCAAAGCATCGTCTCTAGGCATGGGCTTTACTGAACCATTTGTGTTATAGTAGAGAAAAATAACCTTGGTGAGATTATCAATTCAGATTATTTACCCGTGTAGCTAATGGCAGACAAATGCATTTGAGAGTTTCTCTGACTGTCTTGAACAATTCGGAGTGGAAATTTATTAAATGGAAGAAAACACAAATTGGATAAAACGTATAACAAAGGTTGCGAGGATATAAAAGGAATCATTTTAGTGCCAATCTGGCTAAAATGATCAAAAACTGTTCGACTTCGTGTCTGGACATTGATTAATCAGTTCCGCCACTTCTATGGCATCAGCCACTGATTTAGCAGTCAGGTTTTCCTCAAACGTGGATCTGCAGTCTTGTAGTATGATAATCTGATCAGCAGTGGACCGTTCACACAGCCCTGAGGGACCCCGGTGTTCAGCATTATTATTATTATTATTATTATTATTATTATTTTCCCAGGTGGGCTAGCTGTAGAGAATCGAGCTTGGTCATTTAAATGATTTGTTTTTGCTCAAGGAAACCTAGATATTTTACAAAGCGGTGTCGCATTAGTATTTCATGTCTGCATTATGGGTGCACCAATAAATCGGCTCTAATTTCCTTAATTTTGGGAGTTCTGCAAAGATCTGAAAACCAGTCACCAAGTCACATCTACATGCACGTTGTTAACAGTAGTCACCCCACAGACGCCAACTTATTTGACTTCGTTGCTATATTTAGCAACTTTTCAGACAAGAAAAAAAAAAAGAATTGTTGAGGCTCTTTAAAGATCACTGATCGGCCTGAAAACTGCAATCAGTACATTCCAGTCAGTACACATACTAGGTATCAATCAGTTTAATGTTATTCTAGCTGAACTTTTTTTTTGTATCACAGTAAGCAACTGAAATAGCAGTTTCATTTCGGGAATGTTGAGGGAGAAAAAAAACAGTAACTATCGGAGGAGAGAACGTCCCTGCTGACCCTGAAGACCGGCTCCCGTTCCAAGCCGAGTCGTTTGTGGACGATCTGTTGTTGTCGGAGCGTTGAGGAAAGTGACGGTTTCTCCGCAGCGCAGAGTTTTAGTCGGATATTGCGGCAGCAAAGGGTTCTGTGTGTGTGTGTGTGCGCGCGTGGGGGTGTGTGTGTGTGTGCGTGTGCAGAAGTAGTGTTGCAGCTCTGCATGCAGGCTGGTGGTTGTGCTGTGGGGCGTCAGTGAATACGAACCGTCAGTCCTCACTGCATGGATGTTTGTGGTGAAAGTGGATGGGAAGTGACTGTGCATGTCGGACCCTGCGGACCCGGTCCAACCCAAAGCATTCCAAACTCCTGAACGGGACGCATTAAATAAAATTTGACCGAGATTTTTTGTTTTTTTTACGCTGCACCTCTTGCTTCTGTCCCATTTTGGCAGATGAGCTCCGTTGAATCTGAACAGTCAAAATTTTTGTTCCTGCATGACTTATTTTTTATTTTCCCCCCTTCAGCTCCTGGAATGATAAGTGACTGAAGTGTGAACTTATTTTTGTGTTCTTTGTACATGTGTAAGATTGTAGAAAAGTTTGAAGAAAAGAGTGCGACCTTTGTCCTCTTCAACCCTCTCTGTTTTTATTTCTCAGTTTGGACTCATTCTGTCTCTTTCACATAAACCTCTGTGATCTTCTTGCCAGTCATGTTTGTCTTTTTTTTTATTTGGATTTTATCTGACGTTAACATGTAGCTTTTTAAATTGATTTCCTCCTCTTATCTTTACCAAACTCTACTTCCATATTTTACCTTTAGCTTCTTCTTCTTTTTTTTTTTTTTTTTTTAGCTGTAGTGACTGCCTTCATGGTGGCTGGTAAAAGACGGTAAATTTAGCCCAGTGTCCCAACACCCACTTTCCCCTTTATGCCGTAGCTTCACCGCTAGAATGAGAATCGTTTCCTCACCTAGCTAAAAGTGCTCTCGCTTAAAACCGACAGCAACAAACTCATTTTGCTGTTCTTGTTTTGTGGTGGACAATATTTGTTTTAATCAGCTGCAAATTTACTACGCCTTACAAAAGATTTTCACACCTTGTGAACCACTTAAATGCATATTTTTGGGGGGGATTTTATTGGGTGCATCAGCAACAAGTAGTGCACAGTTGTGAAGTGGAACAAAAAGCGTACATGAAATAAATTTTAATTTTCCTTTTTACAGATTATGATCCAAGATGGTTAACGTTGGGGCTGCTTATTGAATGTTTGAAAAATGACAATGATTCAACTTGCAATCAATAATAACATGCTTAACTAAATAGTGTTTTAATGCTTTGGACTCATTACAAATCTACACTACCCATCATGGACACAAAAAAAAAATAAAGAGTAGTTGCTGGAAAATAATTACATGCATGACTTCTATTTCAAAACAAGATTTTATTTTATTTTATTTTAAGAAGTAGCATTAAGCCAAGTGTGCTAAAACAATTCATTTAACACTTTTTTTTTGTTTGTTTGCTTGTTTTATCTTCAAAAACAAAATAAAGAGCAATGATCACGAATTGTACTTCAGGCATACCTACTTTAGAAGTGGAACAACTCCAAGCGAGTTTGAGTGTTAACAGAATCCCTAAAAACCATTAGAAAATAGTCTGGCACAGTATGGAGCGAGTGTTTGCAGCTTGTTTTAGACTTTTGCCGTTCCATGGCAGCTCAGGCTGCTTGTGTAGAGTCATTGTTTTCCTTTAAGGTGAAGCCCTGTGCCACGCTACAGTCTCATACCTAATCCAGAGTTTCTGCAGGTTTCACCAACTCTAATTTTAGACTTTTTAAGACTGCTATGAGTAAAATTTAAGACCTATATCACAACTGAAATGTACAAAAGAAATGCCTTTGTTTGTTTTTTCAGGGACCAAAACTGGTAAAGTTCTATGGTCTTTTAGTTAGCTCGCTGTGTCCTGTTTTTTTTTTTTTTTTGCGAATGTCATCCAGCCAACTGCCCAAAAAATTTACACTTACTGACAAAAAACTAGCTAGTCAGCTATTTTGTTTTGTTTTTTTGCGTACGTCGTCTAGCCGACTGCTGATAAGTTTACACATTCCCATGAAAAATGCAAGAAAGCTAGCTAGCTACCAGTATTAGCGGCTTGTTACTCGCAGCCTTTACCGCCTCGAGACACAGAATGTAGTGAGTGATGAGGTCTGCAACTCAGACATTTGCCTGATCCAAAAGTCCCATAAGGAAAATAAAAACCTTCATAACCATGGCAAAATTTAAGACCGGTGGTTAACAAATTTAAGGCCAACTTACCTTCTCTTTAATGACTTTAAGGCTTTTTAAGGCCTTGATTTTAGCTTCATGAACTTAGGACTTTTGAAGGATGCTCAGACACCCTGAAATCTGACCCTGGACTGGATTTAAAGATATGGGTGAAAGAATTTTAAGATGTGTGTGAAAAACATGTTTAAGACCCTGTGTTGTTTTCCTTTCACTCAACAACAGTGCATTACTTTTTGTTGGTTTATTTGCAACATAAAATCCATCAAAGCTGAAAGGGTGTGAATACGTTTGCATGGCACTGCAGTCTAAAAGGTGGTTTAGGCTGTTATTTACCACGGCCCTCTCCAGTGAACCAGATCTGCTACTGGTCAGACTGGTGGTTTGAGAGTTAGCATTCCCCCCCATTCCCCTTGTCTTCCTTTTCTCTCCTCTCTCCTCCTCTCCCTCAGTCTGCTCTAAGCTGACACTGCTGCAGTCAGGTTTTCTCTTTCATTTTTTTGTTTGTTTGTTTATTTCAAATGTTGGCAATCAGGGGGACAACAAGGTTTCTTTTATTCCTAGGATGATTTGTTCCTTTATTTATTATATTTTTTCTGTTTCCCTGACGACTTCTGTGTGTTGTTGTCAGTCTCCACGGTAACCACTCGCTGTTTCCTCGGCAACGGTAAGTTGTGTACAAACATCTATCACTGAACTGATCCCTTGAAAAGAGGCATTTGACAGTATTCATTTCCAGGCTAGTGCAGTTTGAGCGAGCGCCATGACATCTACACGTGTGATTTATTTATTTTCTTTTTCTTTTCTTTTTTTTTCTTTTATTGTGTCTGGCCCCTTTAAGAATAAGCACAACACATATCTATATCTATATACACAGACAGGTGGACATGACATGTTTAACTAAGTGTAATACCCTGTTCACACTACGTCATTAACACCTCACTGGGAATGACTGAATGTAATCACCTCCTTCTATGCAATGACACATTAATTCTCCATTGGACTCGATATGTGCAGCATTCATCTTCTCGTACAATGAAACCCCATCAGAAAGGATGTGAAGCTTTGCTCCCTGTTGCTGCCCACCGTTTCTTTCAGCGAATGCAAAGCTGCAGGACAAATAAGGCTGCTCTCATTTCCTTTTTTTCTTTCCTTTTTTCTTTATATATATATATATTTTTTATATATATATATTTAACTGGCCTGTTTGCTTTAGGCAAAGATATTTCAAACGTTTAGCAATTGGAGCCATTGAGCCTTTGAGGTTCTGCTGATAAAGGAAAGGATTTCACGCAGGCGTATGATTGATGTCCTAACATGGGGCCAGACGCGGCGCTTGGCGCACCGTGTTGGCAGACGAGGCCGTGACGCCCCTGCCTGACTTTTCTTTATTTGTTTTTTATAGGAGTTTATAAATGTACATGATCTCACCGAGAGGAAGATTTTGAATAGCTACAGTGCCTGGTAAAAGAATTCAAACCTCTTGAACTTTTTCTTTTTTCTTCTTTTTTTTTTTTTTTTGCACGAGAACCGCAAACTTTATTGTGCTTTTATAAGATTTTATGTGGAGTAGTGGGAAAATGAGTGAAACCATGAAATAAACAATATGCGGCAAAGACATGACGGCAAAATGTTGACAGCACAGCCAGCAAATTGATGCCAAAAAAGTGTTTTTTAAGGTTACATTTTGTGGAATATTTCATTTGTTCTGACTACTTTTGCGAGGCACTGTAAATTTTAATCATTTTAATTTCACTTTATATGTACATTTAAATTAGAGTGCTCCAAATCTGGGCTGAGTTGCACCAGTTTTTCATAAATTTGCTCATACCGTTTGCCAATTGTTTTGTTTTGGTTTTTTTATTTTACTGGGTTGCTCCACTAAAGATTAGTTTCGGTTATTTCTAAGTCATCTACTGTTTTTCCCGACAGCATAACTAAGAGGAGCTTCGGCTCCGTACACTCATCGACAAGCTAGAACAGTTTTATCAAATGCAAAGTTGTTTTCACAGTTAGTTTAGTTACACCAAATACTTTTGAATATTGATTGTCAAACTTAGAACTGTCAGACGAAATGTAAATGACCTTTTATTGCTTTAAATAGTATTAAGCTAAAAGCAATACATTTAGCTGTAACTGTATTTTTCTTGGACTTAACAATTTCTACCATTTGTATGCATCGAAAAAAAAAAAAAAAACTTTTACAGATGACAAACTGAGTTTTGTGTTCAAAATCTGTAAATAATATCCCAGGAGATATTTGTGTCCATGTCTGCCTGGTCCATAAATGTAAAACTATTTGGTTGTCTTGTTCTGAATTGGCTCTAATGGGAAAAAAAAAAAGCATTAATGGTACAAGCTTTTTGTGTTTTGTTTTGTTTTTGTTTATTTTTTTCCAAAAAGTGTAAAGTTATATGTGGCGAAGGCTTATGAAGTGTAAAATTGTCTATTACATATTTGAAAATTTGAAGTAAATATGGTCAAAAGTTATCAATAACCTTCTTTAATCTGGTTAAACACCCAGGCGAACTTTAGCATCACCAGCGGCTAATGGTTAGCCAGATGTGCTATTCTCTCTGCGCTTAGCAGTCGTTCACATGTTTTGTTGGCATCGTTTTTATTTTATACCATTTACCAAACTGAATTTAACTTCAGACTCTCAGCCCCCCTTAGCTTAACGCTGACAGCATTTGTTCTGGTGCTTCCCAATGTTAGCGTTAGCCAGATGCTGTGTTCTTGCATCGCTTAAAAATCATTTACATTGTATGTCATTGTTTCCTTTTTGCACCTGCTACTGAAAATGCTTTTACACAAATAATTTAAAGTGGTCAAAGCTTCTTTAGCACTTTTGTAGCTTAGTTCTTCATATTTAGGGCTCATTATGTTAGCTTACAACAACTTTGCTAGATTAAGTCACATTCTGACAACAACTTTACATCGTGTCACAAAGCAGATTTTACTTGGGGGTTTTTCATTAATGTGTCGCCACAAAATGTCGTCACACCTCTTGTTGTTACACCTTCCTTTTTGGTTTTTATCCAAAATGGACCAATTTAAAGCAACTCAGATTATTAAACATCAAAAATACTCAGAGAATGAAGAGCTGGTGCAACTGACTTCTGGTCACCCGATCAAGCTAGTTTTTTGTTTTTGTTTTTTTTTCTAACCATATGCATCTCTAAACCGATATGGGGTTTACCTTTGCTGTTTTGGGTCTTTCTTATGCTGCCATTTCCTTTTCTTTTTGGTTTGGTTTTCTTGTAGTGGATTGTCTGTGTATTAGTAGTCGTAGTAGTAGTTACAGTGTACTGGTCCTAAGTTTGTGACACAAAATTTTAATGCCTGGCAAAGTGTCTCATGTTTGTTTTTTGGTTTCTTTTGTTGTTCTTTTACTTTCCTCCTTTTTTTGGGAATGAGAATTGCTCTCTCTCTCTTCCTCTTTCTTTCTGCCTCTGCTACCTTTATCTCTCCCTCTGTATCTCGCTGTCTCTCTGTTCCCTCCATCCTTTGGTGCTCTGTTTCTCAACCCACCACATATGATGAGACTTTTTCAGGAGAATGGTCACCAAATGTAATTGCTTTATTTGAATGATGCACTTTGGTATATATACGTTTCCAACAGTAATTTATTGATTTTATTTTCTTGTGTTGCTTGTGTAAACTTCTTTTCCCTCTTTTTTTTTTTTTTTTTTCATCTTTATGTTTCCCTGTTTCTGAATACGGACTGGCTCTGTCTCTTTACCTCTCACCTGCATCCCTCACCCCTAACGTTCCCGTCTCATCTTTGTCTCTTATGTGTTTGACGTGGGAGTGCTCCGATTGTTTTGATTGGTCTCTATTCTGCATCCGAAGCTTGCTGATTGGCTAAGAATTCCCCCCCCCCCTCCTTTTTTTTTGGTTGATTTAGTTTGTAACTCACTCTGGGTCATGTGATGCGCCCGTATATGGCTGTGTGTAATTTTTTTGTTTAGATGATTATTAATTTTGTCAAACAAATGTTTTTTGCACCCCCCTCTTTCTCTCCCTCTCTTTTTGTATTTCATTTAAAACTGCATTTATTCTTTTAGGTACGTAAACCCCACAAGTTTGGTTTCATATGGAAATGTGATTTTATTTATTTTTTTATTTTTTTGTCCGGATTTATCAGTCAGGCTGGACTGGGAGGGCAAAAGTGGGATGAGAAAGGATGAATGTTTTCGAAATCATTAACACTTTGCCTTCCATATTGGTCTCTGTTGATTTGCATGTGTTCATGTCCCATTTCATTGATTATGCATGACCTAAATGCACTTACCACTGTGTACATATGCAGTGCCTTGGGACAGTATTCATACGTCACTGGATTTTGCTTCAATCACAAACTTCAACACATTTCACTGGGATTTTATGCGATGGACCAACTCAAAAGAGCGCAAGATCATGATGTGAAAACTAAACGTTGTTTTCAAAGTATATTTTACAGTTTTTAGTTGTTTTGATTACACCTGATTAACCTGTTCTGCAGTCTGTGCACTCCTAGGCCAACGGCATCAGATCCTGTGACTTTAAAAAAAAAAAGCTCAACAAGCTGAAAAAAAAGAAAAAAAAAAGGACATTTCCTGCCCACGGCCATCAGCATCTACAACTCTTTGAAGAAATGTGTGCATCATCTAATCTATTCCAATCAATTGATAGAAAACCTTAAAAAAAAGAAGCAGGAAGCATGCACAGAACATACACACACACCATCAATAAGGGCGCCATTTTGTTCGTCTGCGCATGCTGAAAAATAAAGCCTATCTTGTCAGTTTTAGCTGAACAACAGCTGCGTTTATCCTAAAGTTAAAGCACAAACATGTGGACTCTGTTTACAAAGACGGTGATGTCTTACAGCGATTGTACGGAGCTAAATTGGTGCCATAAAATTAGTTAAAAATAAAAACTGAAAAACAAAATTCAAGTTGGAAAAAAAAGATTTGAAAGTGGGGAAAGAAAAAAATTTTAATTGTAAAATAAAAGCTTGAGTTTACTTTTCAGATTCAAAGTTTTTTTTCAGTTTCCGATTTTCTTTTTCTTTAATTTCAGGGGTTTTTTTTGTCTTAAATCGACTGTTTTAGTTTACTTTTAAAAAAAAACTGTTTTGGCAAACTTTATTGCTCCTATTTAGCTCCATACAATTGGCTGCAGTGGATTTTATTCAGGAGTCTCACCATAATGGACTGAATACAAATGCACACGACACTTTCCAGATTTGTTTTTTTTTTTCTAAAATTTTAATATCCATTCATTGTTTTTTTGTTTTACTATGTCCTGTTGGTCTGCCACATAAAATCCAGATAAAATCCATTACAAATAGTAGTTGTCGCAATGTCACAAAATGAGTAAAAAGTTCATTGGGTGTAAATACTTTTGCAAGGCGCCGTGCACAGACCCACCATTTACATCCACTAAACTGAACTGGTAGCGCCGTCTGATCAGGTATAGACCGAACGCTCCTCCATTTGAAGGGATTCCTTGATTCCCCTTTCCATTCTGCACCAACTAGGCTAGGCTAATTGAGTCATTCGCCCCTGACCTTGACATCTGCGATGAGGGAAAAATGAGGCAAACTTCATTTCCATTTGAATGAAGCTCTGCAGATAAAGAACGTGACTCACCAGGCAAGGCAATGCGAACAGCAGCCGAGGCAAAGGATGCCCCCTCTAAATGGGAGAGTGGTGTGTGTGTGTCTGTGTGTGTGTGTGCGTGCGCGAACGCGCTCATTCCTCTACCCCGTCTCTCTCCTCCATTTGCCGCATGCTAGCACACCCTCTCTGTGAGTTCTGCCAAAAGGTCGTTAATCTTTGGCTTCCCAAACAGTCAAACGTGCGACTTGGGCAGCGCGCTCTCAGACAGGACGGCTTATTACGGAGAGCCACAGTCTCCCTTTCTTAAAGCCCATCAAAGGGAAGACGAGAAAACATCAAGGGGACCAAAGACTGAGCCTTTGAAGCTCAGAAAGGAGATTATCAGCCATCTTTGATAGAAAACCTTAAAAAAAAAAGAAGCAGGAAGCATGCACAGAACATACCCACGGCATCAATAAGAGCGCCATTTTGTTCGTCTGCGCATGCTGAAAAATAAACAGCTGGGTTTCCTTTGCTGCGCAACCCTCACACATCCCCTGGGAGCCAACCACCGAAAGAAACGCCACTGCACAGCTTGCTTTTTGTTGCATGACTGAAAACCACCTTAACAACCTCCATCCACTTTTACCCTGAAACACAAACACAGAGTCAAGTCGTCACTGGCGATGCGTAGTTTTACTGCACATCGGTGACGTTTTAATGTCTGCAGAGGTAGATTATAACTCCTAAAATCCTGTTCAGACATGATCTCAGAAATCTCAGAGATTTACTCTTGTTTCAAATTTCTTTTGACAATTTAACCGCGATCTTTTAAGTCTCATGTCAAACCAGCCAAACGGCGTTATCTTCTGTTGTCTTAAACACAACGCTCCACTTTTAGTGCCTCCGTCAGTGTTTAACTTGACCTTTTAATGTTGCTATGTGGGCAAATTTTTAAGATTTCTTTTATTGGTTATGGACCAAACCCCTGACTGCTAATGCTCTCATTCTGTAATAAAGCAGATTTTATTTATTTTTATTACCGATGCTTAAGACTAGATAACAATGAGATCCTGTTCAGGATCTAAAACATTAGAGAATAGTGTTACTGGCTTATTACTTTCTACAGCTCTCTGAACTACATGTGTGTTATATCGTCACCTTTCTTAAAAAAAAATAAATAAAAAAAAAGGCCCTAGTCATTCTTGCCAAATTTTTTTTTTGGCGTCAAAAAGTGACTTGGGCCATTATTTTTGGCAGGTGATGCGTTCCAATCAAAAATTTGTGATCTATTCCCAGTTAACAGTTTTTATGTCTTGACCTACTTACACAAATTGTAGCTAGCTTGTATTTAAGAATCATAACTAGCAGCTAATTTTTCTAGCCTTTCTAGTCATGATGAATTAACAAATTCCAAATTTTGAGAATTACATATATACAAAATTACAAATTAGAGGAAGAGACAAAAATGAACCACAGAGTCTTTAGCTTTTTTTTTTTTTGATATAGAACTATTAGCATGGCTTTCTGTACACCTCAGTTAATTTCTTATAAAATACACATCTTTTAACTCTTAGTTTTCCAAAATTTATAAACATTTTCAGAACCAAAATTGTCCATGGCAGACAGAAGCTAAAAATTCAAAAGATTAAGAGAAAATAAAGCTATAAAATGTTTAGCCTTTCTGCTGAAAGTCATGCTCTTTCTCTCTCTTTTTAGCAGCCATAATGCAGAGTTGTATTGAATACAGCTTCTTTTCTTGAAGCTTCTTGTGCTTCTGCAGATTACTCTGATTTCACGTATATCTAACTTTGCGTTTTCTTCCATCAGTAAAACTTCTACCGAGAAAATTATTGCTGTTAGCTTGAGCCATTATAGGTTTGGTGATTTCACTGATAGCAAAAACCATCAGATTTCCAAACAGCCTAGTCAGTCACTAAAAAATATTGTGTTTCTATATTGCTCAATTTGTGATGTTCCTCCCGTTTTAAGTACAAATATTGTAATGTTTTCCTTAGAAACGTCCCTCATGGCATCATTAAGGTTCAAAACAAACTTCAGAGTGAAATCGCTAGACATGAAAAGTAGATGTTTACACAAGGAAATCAACCAGCGCTCTAAATGTAATACATAATCATTTTTAATAGCACACCAAATAAAATTGTCAGAGGGAGGCATCATAATCAGCGATATGCACGTTAATTATCTTCACAGTGTTAAAAGCAAGCTACACATCAGCCTTGGCCTAAATTTTGAGTTTGTGTGCTAATTTTCTCTTCCTCTGTTGTCTGTGCGCTTGACTGTCTGCTCCTCCGCCCCCCCAGGTGAATAATGCCACTGCCAGGGTGATGACTAACAAGAAAATCGTCAGCCCTTACCCTAATGGAGAGGCTCTCAGCACGCTGCCCTATGGTAACAGCCGCAGTGACGCACGCTAACACTGAACCTAAAAAACCCAAAGGGAGAGGCAGTAGGACTGAAATTCCCACTTTGTCCTCTCTGCTTCCTTCAAAATGTTTAATTACGCTCGTACGCATGCTGTCATATTAAAACAATTTGTGCAGTAGTTTAAGCTCTTATAGAAAAAAAAAACTGTCACAGCATCATAAACTGTATAATAAAAGGCATTTCTTCAGAAGATGCTAAAACTAACTGGTAAAGCCGCTGAACTGGAAGCAGAAGTCTTTGGTAAAGAGTACAAAGTTGTAAAAATATAAGAGCAGAAATATGTATAGAAAAGTGTTGAGGAAACTGAAATCAAAGCACACCAACCGACTGTAGTCAATTATTTATTCATTTTGTTAGAGGTACTTTTAAAACTGAAGAGTCAGCAGACCAGCGTGGAAGAAAATAGCAGAACTAACTGGTTAAATCACAATATATAACATATTTCTAATAGCATGTTAGCTAGCAGTAGCTAATGTTCTCTACAGTGCTGGAATTTAGCATTATGCAACAATTGGTAATTTTCTAGCTAACATGCTAACAGTGACCTTCTCGCTATCAGTAGCGCTAAACACTAAGCACTATAATTTAGCATACTATAATCAGGTAATATGCCACCATTAGCTAACATGCTACTAACATAATTTTTATTATAATAGCTAGCACTGTATTTTGTGTTGAACGTAGGTAGTATGCTAGCTAGCATTAGCAAACTTGCTACTAATCGCCTATTGGCTAACAGCAGTCAACCGGTTGGAATTTAGTAGTTACCACTTGTTGCTACATTAGCCACAATGCTAGTAACATCTGCTACGTTAATGTGTGGGAGTATGCTAGCCACAGCTGGAATAGAGCCGTGGTGAATCACTGTTTGCAGTAATAAACACCAAACAAATAACATAGTGCAAAGTGAAAGTGGTGCATTGGAGTACTTAGCCAAAATGTAAAGTGAATAACATTTTCTATATATTGAGTGTAAAGGTAAGAATTTTTTTTAAAGTGCTTGTTTTATTGCTTGCCTTTGCCCATCTCTGTTACCAATCAGCAGGGTGGAAGCTAAGTCCCATGGTGGGAGCGGTGTATGGGCCAGAGATCTACGCAGGTAAGGGCGTCCTCCGTCTGCCAAATGTTTGCAGCGACGTTCTCACCTCCATCACCAGAGTCCTCAACAAACCCATGTTATATCCTTCCAGTCCCAGGGTTTCCCTACCCAACTGCGGCGGCGGCAGCGGCAGCCACGACGGCGGCGGCGGCGTTCCGCGGTGCCCACCTCAGAGGCAGAGGCCGGCCCGTTTACAGCGCCGTCAGGGCGGCCGTGCCTCAGCCCGCCATCCCTGCCTACCCTGGGTAATGAAAGTCTGCCTGTTTTGTCAACAGCAGCTGTTGTCTTCATATGTGCAGCAACACGGGACATCTGGAATTAAATCTTAGTCAGTTTTTAAATCTGGTCGGCTTTGTGTGGTGCTTGAACGAATCTGCTCGCCCAGGTCTCTGACTGACTCAAACGCTCAGTCAGTCGTCGACCTCAGCTTCTTTTCAGTCTGTTCACAAGCAGTCAAAACGCGGCGCTGCGCTCTGATCGGATTTCACCACTGAGGGTTGATTTGAATAAACAGACGCCCTCCGTCAGCAGATTTGCATAAGCACACACAAGATGCAAAATGCAGTCACCTTGTACACGGGTTTAGCCACAGACGAACCAGTTTTGCCTCGCTCTGTTTTCTGTGTACCGTGCATGTCGTTGTGCTGTGATGACGGGGCTAATCGGAGCGAGTCCGCTGCTGCATTTCCACTGCGATCAAAGCAGATTTGAATGATTTACGGCCTAGCTGTTACTTGCTGTGATATGATTAAACTCGGCTCGGGGAGATGGAAATTGGAGGATGCAGGAAATACCCTCTCCAAACCGGCTCCACCTCCAGGCGTAACTCTCTATAAAACGGCCCAATCAGAGAGGCCGTTTATTGCATTTCTCCTAGCAGGGCAACAGTCGCACTTTACGGTCACGTTTTAGTTCTTTAAACTTGACATATTGGCCCCGCGAGCAGAGCGGGCCCAAGGCAGATGCGAGTTAAGCCCCCACACTCCCACAGGGGCCAAAATAAAGCCAAGCCAGCCTGATAAAATACATATTTTTAAAATAATATTGAACAATATAAACTATATGGAAAAAATGTCTGTATTGTATAGTTGGTACACAAAAAATATGTACATTAATCTCTTCTCTGTTGTTGGCTGCTGCTGCTACTGTTGGGAAAATATGATATATCAAACTTGTTAACTTACTGTAAATTTGGTGTCTATGAGCCGATCAGCAGGGTGTTACACACTGCAGCGTTATTAGCCATGATAACACTGGCATTATGTAAGACAAGTAAAAATTCTGCTTATTATAACGGGTATGTTACACACATAGAGCAGCTTAGGAATAATAAATCATTGACATGTTGGTATTGATGGGGCCCTCAAATGAAAACCCGCTCAGGGCCCTAAAAATGTTTGGGCCGGCCCTGCCCCGGGAGAGAAACGTATCCGTTTTTCCAGCTGCACTCGTGGAGCTCAAGTGGAAGTTGTATTTCCTCTGCATGCTGCATGGGTGTGAAATAACACTTTTTTTTTTTCTCTGTTTTTTTCTCCTCTCTGTTCCCTCTCTTTGTTTATGCTCATGTTGTGATCCTCATCCACCTTGGGGTTTTTTTGGGGACTGTGCACCACTCCGTTTGCACCCCTCCCTCCACTCCACCACACCCTCCCCTCCTGTACCTTCCCACTCCGCTTCCCTCGTCCTCTCTGTACATCTGCCATGTCCGCCCCCCTCCTCGTTCCCCCTGCTCTCAGCGTGGTGTATCAGGATGGGTTTTACGGAGCTGCAGACTTATATGTAAGTAAACTCACTTCCGAAACGACACGTCATCTCTGTCCCTGCCTTCACGGCCTTCTTTCTGCTCTATTGTTTTTGTTTTGCTTTTTTTTTTTTCCTTTTCCCTCTTGGGGTGATTCTGCATGTGCATTCAGTCATGCGCCGCACAGAGCTGCCTGTATGATGGTGAAACTGCTCAAACGCGTCAATAATTTGCAAGATACTTCATGCTGGAGGGCTTTTGTTGTCGGTAGTGAAAAAAAGAATAGTGACACACGCACACACAGATCTGTCTGGGTTTAAAAATAGCACGAGCTGATTAAGAAAAAAAAAAAAAAAGAGACCATCTTAATCATAGCAGGAAGGATCTGAAACACCACTACAAAGGCTGCTTTGTGGGCGGATGCTGCGGTGTGCATCAGTGTTTGAGAGCGTGAGTGTGCGTGTGAGTGTGTGTGTATCCAGGTTGACAACGGCTGTTTCTGTTTTCTCTATAGACTAGTGTTACAGGACTCAGTCCTTAGTCCCAGATTGCCTCAGGTAGGGTCACCTCACCATCGAACCTCCAGTGTGCATTGTTTGACTTTACTACCTCTTCTGACCTTAAGAATCATCCTCTGATCTGATCTGGAACATGTCGTCTTCTAGTTGTTGAGAAAAATGCTTTGGAGTTTTGCTTTATGTTTTTTTTTATTTTTCTTCTACTAACTCACTGAATCTTTCCAGTTGTGGAAAAAGGGGAACTTTTTGTTTGTTCACTAAACTACTACTACTAAAAAAATATATCTATATATATATTGCTTATAGTCTTTGTCACAAGCTGTTCAAAAGAGAACCCGTTGGCTGTTCAGGGAATGAAATTTTAATTATTCGATCTCCTCGTTGGCAAAAACTTGATTTTATCCTTCATTTATGGTCTGAGGTTTTTTTTTTTTATTCCTGCATTAGAGTTACAGTGCTGGTCTCAGGTTTTTGTAAAAGAAATTTTACTGCAGATATTTTTTATTTGAATTGCTTTTAATGAGCGGTAAAAGTAAAAAAAAAAAAAAAAAAAATCCATATCACAAAAAATTATTTTGACAAAATCACCAGTTGCGCGATTATTGGTGGCCCTACTGAGTACATCTAGCACAGTGGTGTCCAAACTGGCAACTTATTTTTTGTTGCTCAACAATAAATAAAATGTTTAGGAAAGCAGTATAGCATTAAAGATCCAAAATATTAAAGTGCTTTCAGCTGTTGCCTTATTAAAAGGAAAACAGGCAATTTCCAAATTTTTTGCGTCAACCTTTTCATTTTGTTGGCCAAAGTTGTACTGTACTTGACTTGTGATAAAGAGGTCAAACAAAGTAATTTCAAGGGCCACAAATGGTCCCTGGGCCGCACTTTGGACACGCCTGACCTGGCACTAACAGGTCGAACCCCAGCTGAACTGCTGATATGCAGTTTTTGTCACAAAGCAGCGACAATGTGAACTAAATTCATCAGTTGGGCTCCAGCATGCAGAGCGCTTCAGTTTTCTTCTAAAGCATCTCAGCACCTTTGAGTCTGGAGCGTCCCGATCCGATGTCGATATCGGTCCAATACCAGACGAAATATGAGTATCGGACTATCTCGGTCTGAATCTAAAATCTGCGATAACGCTACTTGACACAGAATTTGCAAAGCAGCCAATCCAGGAGCTGCACTTATTTTCTTGGGCGCTGATTGGCTGAACCCCCAACTCAGCAACCCGGAAATAAGGAAAAGCTGCGGCGGTGCTAAGACGGCTTCCGCTGTGCGCATCAATGCATAATAATACACATTTGTTGTTTTAAATATTAAAATACAAGCATTTTCTTAGAGTTGAGTCTGAAGTATTTGCCTATTTTAACTCCTGGGGGGCTTTCCTAGCGTCCATGAATATCGGCGGTCCACTTCATGCTGCATCCAAAACTGCAGCCTCTGTGCAACAACTGTGACCGAGAACTGTTCAGGTTTTTTTTTTTCCTCCCCCCAAAACAATTATAGCTGCGTTACAAACACTGCTCAGGCTTTTTTTTCTCCTTTTTTTGTTCCCACTTAACCAGTGACGTCTATCCATTTAGAGATCTGTGGTTTGGTTTAGCGATGTTAGCTAGCGAGATTCTCTTTAAGCCTTCTGCCTCCAGGTCGAAGCGGAGAGCATGCGTTCTTCCTGAAGTGACCCCTTCCCAGGATAATAAGCCAAGCATGCACTGATCAGCTGCTGCATGCGGGCCTACTACATCGCTGCCACCCCTTTCCTCCTGCCCTCCACCCACCTTGAGAGCCCCGCTCCCTCCCATTAATAACCCCACCTTCCTCTTCCTCTTCCTCCTCTTGCTGCTGCTGCTGCTCTTTATCCTACGGGAGCCTCAGAGAACGATCTGGTGTTTGTTTTCTCACATTCACCTCAGGTTCAAATGCAGTGGGGGTATTTGTTGTTTTTTTTTTGTTTTTTTTTCTTGTTAAACTCTGAATTGTAATTCTGGGTCATGCATGGAGTCTCGGTGCAGAGGGATGATTTTGTCTGTCTGGGCCTGTGTGAGTGTGTTCTCACTTTGTTTTCCATCTTTTCTTTTATCTCTTTATTTGTCCTAAATCCCTCTGACAGAACACCTTTTGTAACATGAATCTGATCATCATCACTGTAATGTTTAGCCAAAATTAGACCATTTTTCTCTTCATCATTTGAGTCCTTTGTCTCCTCCGCAGAGTTTTGCTTTGTTCCCTGAGCAGAACATTCTGTCTTCCACCTTTTTTCACCTCCTTCCCTTTAGTGGTAATACAGTAATCCTGACACTCCAGTGTCCTCTGTCTCACACTGACACATTGTGCTTTGTTTTTTGTTTTGTTTTTCTAAGTTTTGATGTATATAGTTATTTTTAGGATACAGTGAGGCTTTCATGTGATAAAATTCTTCTTTTTTTTTTTTTCAAATGATATCATCTGTTCACAGTAGCCATTTCCTCCTCGGAGCCATGCCAGTTAGTTGTGTGTGTGTGTATGTGTGTGTGTTTACAGGGAGGCTATCCTGCTGCCGCCGCCGCAGCCGCTGCATATCGCTACGCCCAGCCTGCTGCCGTAACCGGAGCGACAGCCGCAGCTGCCGCTTACAGTGACAGGTGAGGCCGGCCCTAGTGGCTACACTGCATGACCGAGGACTGGCTTATCCTCAGATGAAGATAGACAATTATTAACGTTCTAACCTTTGTTTTGTTATTTTCATTTAGTTATGGGCGGGTATACACTACAGATCCGTACCACGCTTTAACTCCTGCTGCTGCTGCTTACGGAGTGGGAGCCATGGTAAGGGTCGCGTCTCTATGATGAGAAAATCAGAGATTTATTGCCACTTTCTGGTACCCAGTTTTTGTAAAGTTTGTATTTGCCAACGCAAATTTCTCTTTAGGAACTTTTTCTTGTTTCCCATCCTGCTGTGAGTGATTCTTTGTCACACAGTGTGAGCCAACAGACCTGCAAACTTCCATTACCTTTTTAGGTTAGCAGTTAGCATAGTTAGCGCGATTGTGCTGTAAATAGCACCTTCATTGCATTCTCTGGAATGTTGATAGCTGCCTAACTAATAGGTAATAGGTGTGGAGGGCACACTTCTGCTAATGCGCTAATAGCAAAGCTAAATTTTTCACTTCAGGCTTTCACTAGCTTTGAAAACGGAAATTCATTTTTCAGGATTCGTTCGAAGGCGCTAATTTACTTGGCTGCTTTGTAAGCTTTCAGTTGAATAAAAGTTTGATATTTGTGTCCAAGTTTTGTTCATCTACTGTCAGGATTTTTTAAAATAGTTAGTTGCTTATATTCATGCTCTTACTTTGAAGTGGGTGAAGAATGTCTCGTTTTCTCTGCTCACAGTTTTTTCCCCCTCTACACTTTATTTCAAAAATACACAGAACTAAACTAAAACTTAAGGTTATATCAAATAGGTATAGTTTATTTTATGCCAAAACCTATAAAATAGCCCATTACCACAACGAAATCTAACAGAATAGTGTGACAAATCGACTCTGCAATTTTGAAACAGAACATTTTCAGGAACCTGTAAAGAATCAAATAAATGTAGACATTTCTATAAGGGTCTAATTTTGTTGTTTTTGTCTGTCCTCTGTCTTCCAGGCTAGTTTATACCGGGCGGGATACAGTAGGTTTGCTCCTTACTAAAGCCACACAAAAAAAAAAAAAAAAATCCCATCTGAGGAATTCCACTTTTCTCCAAAACTCCCTCTGAAGCTCCGTGTTTTTGGCAGGAGCCTCCCCTCCATTTTATCTGCAGGCAGACTATAATAGTGACAGCTCACTTTTTTTCCAGTTTTGTTTTTTCTTCTCTCTGTCTCTTTTTTTCTTTTTCTTTTTTTTTTTTTTTTTTTGTGGTCGTTGCCACATCACCAAAACCAAACTCTGCCTGTAATTTTTTCTGTCGCCGACATGAAACCAGTGGGGGGGTAAAAGACAGGAGAAAAAAAAAAAAAAAAAAACCTGCCATGATGAGCGTCTCCCACGTATGAAGCTATGAAGCTGGAGCCTGCTGCTGGTTTGAACGTCAGAGCAGCATTTGGGATTATTTTAAAAGGGGGGGGGAAAAAACTATGGGATCCAGGCGGAGAGGGACCTCTGAAACACTACAAATCTTCTTTTCTTTTTTTTTTTTTTTCTCCCCATACGAGCTGCCCTGTAAGACCTAACCCGACCTACTTAAACCCCACAGCTACATTCAGCACCAAGTGTAACGTTTTCTCTCCCGGTGTTGGACTGAACTGCGACTCTGAACTGCCACAGCATTAATGTACAAAGGTACTTTTTTTTTTTAAACACTACATTTACAGTTACACACAGCATAGACCTGCTGCAATCATCTTTTCTGGCTTAATAGTGAAAACAATAATGAGAGAAAAAAATGGAGGAAACCAAGTACTTGATTCAGGATGTAGGATTTTCTTTTATTCCTCATTTCATTTCAGTGATGGAAACCACTGCTTCGAACTATATCCCACTGCCTTCTTTGTCATTTCAGTTCAGTATACTCGAGAAAACTCAAAAAGACGAGATAATCAGTCCTCCGATATGTTTGAACGTGACAAGGAAAGATACGTTTTTCTGCATTACCTCAGTTGTTTGGTTTACAACTCGGACAGAGATGATTATTTCCTTCAGCGGACGTGATTCCAGTTCGTTATGAAAGTTCGGCGCCTCAATCTTGATACTTCATTTTGCTTCTTCCAAAAAGTCAAAAAAAAAAAAAAAAAAAAACGGACTCTGTATAATTTTGTGTCCCAAACCGTCAAGACATTCCAGCTGCAGCGAACGAGCGGATCGGACGGACACGAATGCGACAGGACTCAAAGGAAAAGCGGGAGCAGCTACGAGGGAAACAATTCAGTTCTGTTCCGTCTTTTCTTTCTTTTTTTTACACTGCAGTTCCAATCCAGCAGCATGTAGAGATCACAGTAATATAATGAAGTAGGAAAAACAACTAAAAAAAAATAGGATTTCATCAACTAGTTTAGTTTAAAATTCATCATGTTGTGGTTTTACTTCCGGTGACTCTGAAGGCGTCATGGAAACGACTGACTTACCACTTCCACACCCCCTTGACGAATCTCGCTATTATTTGCCTTTCCTTTTTGGGGGTTCCAAAGATTTCTTTCTTTTTTTTTTTTTAAAGACAGCACATTTATTGTTTTTTTGTCCTGATGTATTTCTCCTATGTTTTTTTTCTGTAGTTGTTTTTTTTAAAGGCTTTTACTTTTGCAATATTTTACCCAGCGGGTTGCAGCTGTACCTTGGGAGGGGAGAAACGTCATCGAGGCAAAAACGACAAAAGTGTTAAAAGGTTGCAGTGGACATGATTTGAATTTGCTTCTCACCCTTAATTTATTGAGGCTTATTTTTTGGGGGGTTTTTTTGGGGGAGGGGGGGGGGGGCACACGAACGCAACGTTAGATGTGTAGACGAAGGAAATCGGAGCAGGTAGAAATGGGTCCACTGCCGTCCACGTTTCGTGAGCGATGAAACGGCACGTGGGCGGTGAAGGTGAGAAGCGGCGCCCGTCAATCATCAGCTGACAGAACAACAGCGTGGGGAAACAGAACTTCAGGAGGATCGTATACTTCTGAACATTCCCCATCCCTTCGACGCCTAAACGTATAAAGTACGCGATGTTTCCACGTTGAGTACGCATCAAAATATCACACGCAAAGTACGTGTTAACATCGCGTCAACAACACAATGCGTGTTGTTTACGTGACTTTTTGACGCGTATTCAACGCATGTACATCACTTACTTTACACGTTGTCTCCACGTTGCATACGCGTCAAAGTAACGCAAAATGTTCGCGTGTATATGACCCTGCTGGCGTTCCATATGAGGATTGGTACCAGCACGACGCGTGATGTGTCGTGTTTTCTGTTTTTCTCGTATGATTGTGAAAACCGTGTGCAGTAGGTCCAACGAGTATTTCTTGACGAGCATTACCTCTTTTTTTTTTTTGTCTTTCTGTTCCTTACAAGTATTATCAGAAGTGTTGCTATGCATGCTCTTGCGAGAGAGGAAAGGTGTCAGTCTTGTTTTTTTGTTTTGTTTTCTTTATTATTATTATTTGTGCATGAATTCAAATCCTAGTGCTGGAGGAGGACGGGAGTGTTTACGGCGCAGGAAGCGGGGAGAGCTTTTGCGATGCGATGTGATGCGACGCGACTGACGAGGAATGTTAGGGAAGGTTCGGGGTGAAGTGTTTAAGGCTCAACGGGAGGCGACAGGAGCGCTCCTGGTGGGGAGGATCTTTCGCCTGTGCCTCCGTTGTCATGGTGAATTTCCAGTCATTTTGGATGAATAGTTAAATTCGGTTCCAACTCATCTGAGGTCGGATTCCGGCACACGGCGGGATCCCCCCCCCCAGCCGACGGGTGCTTGTTTCGGGGGCATGAGGTGTTTGCTCGTTCTCAAATCTGCTAATTGGGGCAAATTGTATTTGGAAAGTGTCAAAAAATAAATAAATGAAACGGATTGATGCGAAGGAAGCAAAAGTTCTCCTGTCCAGCCAGCCAGCCCAGTGGGAGTCTGTGTACAGCAGTAAATAAATGGGTTTGAATTGCATGTGAAGGTTTCTTTTCTATGTCACATGCTCTTAAAAGCTCATTTATCCAAGTGATTTTTTTTTAAATAAGTGAAAGTAAATAAGTGTATTTTCTCATGTTTTATTTTGCCAGCCTTGTGTCTGCCTTCTGTTTATTCTCTTCATTATTATTGAATGTATATAATAAATAAACTGTTTGGTTTTTATTCTGGTCTTCGAATGCTCTCATGTCTCCTCTCACGTGTAGTTTTGGTTGTCCCTTGCATCGCCTTGCAGAAATATTCACACATCTCGAGGTTTTTGTTGCATTTCGTCACATCACAACCACACACTTAGATCTGTATTGTGATTTTATTAGGGGTGCACCGATTGACCGGCACAGATTTCCTTCATTTTGGTAGATCGGCCGATACGTGCATGTGAAACCGATCTTATCTACCTCGGGAATGGTCTGAAAATTAACCACTGACCCCTTTTGCTTTGCCAAAACTGGAGACTGACAGAGCACCAGGTTATGTCTACATATGCTCAGGTAACTATAGTAACGCCTTTGTTGACAACCTAACCACTGTGCTGCTGCTTTATTTAGCAACTTTTCAGAGGGGAAAAAAACTAGGTCAGACTTTTTCAAAATCATGATCGGCCAGAACACAGCAATCGGTGCAACCGTAGATTTTATGTGATAGACTGGGACGTAATGGACTGCAGTGGAATGTTTCAGATCATTTAGGTGTTCTTGTGTCGTTAAAAAGTCTTAAATCCGTATTAAAATTAAAACCTCAAAATTTCAAATATATTTCTAAAAAATGTCATTTTGTTTTGACTACGCCATATTTTGTCACGGAAAGATGATTTGACTTAATTTTGTATTTCTAGTTTATTTTTTGTCTCTGCCTAGACCTTTGTCATTTTGAGTCGCACGCAGTTGCAGACAAATCATTATGCTCTGACTCGAGGCTAACAACTAGCTGCTAATAAACGCTAGCTAGCTAGCTTTTCTATCCATCATGGTGAAGTGCAAAAATTTTGTTTTAAAGACAAAAAAAAAGAAACAGGTTTTGTTTAAACGTTATGGGGAACTGTTAACAGACTTAATTAGAAAACTTAACTGCGCCAAGAACTTTCCAGAAAGCAGAGAAAGGTGAGTAGCAACTGGCTGCAATTACTTGAGTGACTTTTTGCGGGGGCGGAAATACTTTTTAGGAAAAGTTTTACAGCACTGCATTTTTTACTTGGGTAATATCAATATGAAGTATCGCAACTGAAATATTTGGCGATTGTTTTGTGATTATATTTTATGTTTATAGAAATTTTTTATTCCATTTCCTAAAATGATTTGCACTTCATACATTTGTCTGCCCAATTACGTCATTTAAAAATATTACACTACTTGAGCAGCTTTTTGTTTTTACTCCAGTAATTTCAGTTTTTCTTGAGTAAAAAATATGTTGAATCAGTGCCACTTTTACTTGAGTACAGTTTTTGGGTTCTCTGTAAGAAAATGGGGAACTTTAGCTTCCGCAAGCCAAGATGATTGACGGAAGCAGCAATTGCACTGGATTAAGAGCGGCTGCCTCTGCTTGCAGAGGCGTTCCCGTCTCCGCCTGTGTTCCCCCAGACCGAAATCCTCTGAGCGATAAGCGGCTCCAACCACCTCCAAACTTTTTCTCATTGCTGCCAAGGGGGAAACAATCTGGAACGAGCTTTAATTGCATGTGGAGCTAATGGCCGTAAATGGGTTGGATGTGGCAGGAAACCTCATATACTTGCTAATTGCTCTAATGCACGAGAGGCCAATTGCCAATTTGATGGCACGTGCATTTCTGAGTAATTGAAGTTGGGGTAATTGGAAGAATAGATTGAAGAGCATCTGATAAAGAAGAGGTGGGGCGTATGAGGGTTTGGGTTTATTGAGGTTAGGAGCTGGCCCTCGTGTGGAATAAATCACCGCGGTTCTCAGTGGAGGGAAAAATGCGATTATTTATTTTAAATCACCCTGTATGCTGCTTTAGTTGGAAGCTATGATTGAATTTTCTGTCGGTAATGCACTCTAATGGCAGTTCCTTTTACCCCTTGAAATGTCCGTATGTCGCCCTCTGGTGGATTAACTGTGACACTACAGTGTGTTTGAGAGGCTGCAAGTGATTGGGGGGAAAAAAAAAACAAACAGTAAAACTTGTTTCATTACACACCGATTTTTCTCCACTTCCAAGTATTACTTGTTAATTTTTATGATTATGGTGTAAAACTAATGAAAGAACAAAATGGAAGTTTCTCAGAAATTAAAATGACATAAGATCATGTTTTTACTGGAAGGTTTGTCGTGCTGTACAGTAGCTGCACTGCACACTTGACCTCATTTAATTAAGTGCTTTGTTATTATTTTCTGAGGAATTAAATTGTGTTCATTAGCTGTAAGCCAATAAGACTTAAATGTTTAAAATGTCAATCTGCCTATATTTCAGTGATATTAAATGGATTTCACTTCTTCAATTGAATAACCTGAATTACCTTTTCAGTTGTCACATCTGAGCTTGTATGCATATTAGGGCTGTTGTAAACGAATATTTTAGTAATCGAGTAATCTATTGATTATTCTTAATCGGGTAATTGGATAAAAAAAAGATAAAATAAAACATTGGTAAATCTAACATAACAGCAGTGTTGTCATATCAATATCAGTCCAATTTTTCACATTTGAGCTTCTCTAAGTTACTTTTCTGTAGTTTAGAAAATTAACCTGTAACAATAATAGCTCACTTTGTTAACTTGAAGAAAAGTTATACA
>CAEGAE010101840.1:0-29198 GCA_903067095.1 Girardinus metallicus | reverse complement strand
TATATATATAAAATTTACTTTGTATCAAATACTAGTTAATAAAAACCGACTATTTATTAGTTACAAGCATAAGTTAAGTCACGTTTAAAGCAAAACTGCCCGAATATTTGACAAAGTTTTGACAAAAACAGAACTTACTTGTTCACAGTAATTTTTTTTTCTACATATGAGGTTGTTTTTATAAAAAAATATATATATATTTTCATATAATTAAACTCATTTTTCACAGCTGAAACTGAGCCACATTCTGCCGTATTCATTAGCGTTTCTCTTCTTACACTGCTCAGCAAAAAGATAATTGTTCTTCTTATTGGCTCTAAATTAAATAACGAGTCAACAGAGCCATTCTCTTTGATATTCTGCTGAAACGAGGAGTTCTTACAAGGTACTTTGTATGAAAAGGTGTCAAAATATGCACACTTCTCAGCATTTCTTTTTTTTTTTTGCAAAATGAGGAGGCATATGCTTATCAAAAATACTTCAATTACACTTCACTGACACTAATGGAAATGACAAAAATGGAAGCTAAGGTTCACATTTCAAGTGAGCCCTTCTTTCACTGTCTAAACAGAGAAAGTCTCTCACCTTAAAAAGCACATTGAGTCATTCGAAAACTAATTCTGCTCTTTAGTTAAGTGAGTGTATTTGACATTGTGGAATTTCCATTAAAAAAAATCTCAGGTTCAAAAATCTTTAGTATTCAGCCTTCAAAGAAAAAGAAAGAAATGATTCAGTAATTTAAATCATCCCTGTAAGTAAAGCTACTTTCCACCAAAAGGTTTTCACACCCTTTGAATTTTTGTCACATTTTGTTACACTATGGTTGTATTATTAGCATTCATATTATTAGCATCATATGTGACAGAACAGCATGAAGGAAAAGGAAACATGTCTTTAAAAACTTTAACTACTACAAATTGTTTGGAAATGATTCAAATTCAGTCAGTCATTCAGAGTAGATGGGAGACTGGAAAAGACTTGAGGTTGAGGTGGACGGCTCATCTTCCAAAAACACAAAAACTGTAATCACACACCAAAAGCTGCAACAGAATGGTTTATATCGAAGCATATTCATATGTTGGGATGGTCTAGTCAAACTCCTGTGCGTCCTATGTGTGTTAGGACTTGCCAACTGATATTCACAGAAGTTCTCCATCCACCTGACTAAGCTTGCACATTTTGTAAAGGAAAATTTAAATCTGTAGCTGGGAAAAAACATTCTCCTCATGGGGACTGGATACAAATGTATGCTTTTCAGATTGCATTTGTAATCTGAAAATCTAAACAGACCTAAAACAGATATAAGACAGCTGTTTTACGTCGGACTGGAATAAAATGCACTGACCTCTGTCTGGATGCCACAGAATATTGATATTTGCTTTAGTCAAAGCTGATTTGTATCCGTTTATTTATTTTTGTATTGGTTAACACAAGTGAATTAATCAATATTAAGTTAGTCAGGAACATTCAGTAATGTTCCGAGCTTACATAAGGTAAAGATATGCTAAATTCATGAAGCGCTTCTCTAGACATACCAACCACTCAAAGCACTTTATACTACAGCCACATTCACCCAGTTGCACTCACAAACATGCACAGATTCATACACCGACACACAGACGAGTAACTAATTTAGAGTCAAGTGCCTTGCCCAAGGGCACATCAACTTTTGGCACAAGTAAGCTAGAATCAAACTCCCAACTTTTGAATTGCTGAACAAATACTCTTCCTACAGTTTGGCAGCTAACTGAGGCACTACTACCCTTTTATTTTAATACAAACACCTTCTCTAATTCAGTTTAATTCAATTCATTTATATAGCCCCAATTCAAAACAAATGTCTTCTATACAACACAAGCACATCCCTTTTATACCAAGAAATATAGTATAACTTTAGGCAAACATATAGTGCAGTTCCAGTTTGGTCACTAGCTGGTTACTAGCATACATTCAGTTACAATTGAATGTATGCAATTGACATTCAAAGTCAATTGCATACATTTTAACTGAGCTGAAATGACTATTACCCCTCCTGCACCTCTGCTGTTATTTGAGTAGTTTTTCTACTAACAGCAAGATGAATAGATTGACACATAAATTCTAATAAAGAAGAAATATTTGGAAATTACGGTGTTTGTATGTGCTACAGCACCTCAAACACAGACCAAATGCACAAAGAAGGTGAATGACCTTGTCACCAAGAGTACAACACCTCATGTCTTCCAGGTGGCTCGCACCCAGCACCAGCAGGTATGCAGCAATTGCTCAGTCAGTAGAAGAGAGACGAACTGCAGCGCAAGGCACCAGGTGTGAAAGTAAAACATGGCCAGGGTGTGTGTGAATGTGAGACAAAGTGAACAGAGAAAATGTCTCGTCTAAAGGAGCTGATTTAATTCCAGTTCATGCTTGGAGTGAGCCATGGAGAGATTTTTCCGTTACCCAGCAGCTTGGATGACATTGCCACAATCATGCGTACGCTGGGAAGGAACTTGGAATTAACGGAGGAAGAATGAGCCCGATCTGATTGAAGTGGCACTATTAGACAATTACAGATTTACAGTATCTAGACCCAAAGACAAAATCAGCCCAAATTAATGTGGCATGTTGACAAACAAAACTGTTCGGAATATGAGTAATAGAAAAAAAGATTTATGTTTTACGTTCTAAATATGAAGCTTGTTTTGCTAACAATATCTTTATTGTTAGTGTGGTAACATAACAGTATGTTGTACAAACAGAAACATATTGTTATTACAATAAAGTTTTTATCTTATAACATGATACAGCTCAATTTTTTCTTTGGCCTTGGTGGCAGTTTTACTCTCACATAGAATCATTGCGACTGAATAGAAATACTGAAGAACAATCAATCACCTTGGCATGCTTGGTACTACCTCCACAAAACTCCACCCGAAGGTTCCTGGTGGGGGGGGTAGTCGTGAAAAACTGGAATGGTTCACCCAGAATGGTTAATCACATTTGACAGCTTGATAGAGGTCACATTTTACATTCCAGTGAGGCTGAGTAGTAGTGCTGTATGATTTCTTGGTATGTAGGGAGGATTCTTTACAACACGGTGTAGGATGACAATAGTTGTGGTTGCCCTAATGTGTTGACTGGTTTAAACATCCACCCAATGTTATATCTTCATGCCCCGTATTCTGGACAAAACCATTTCTACTGCTGTAGAAATGACATGGTACACAATTTTTGAACTTCAAGTTCAAGGTCAAAAAATGAAAAAAAAAATACCATGCAGTCCCAAACCACGACACAGCTACGATGATGAGGAGATGCGCAAATATTTTCATCGATTTTACAAAAACATGAACATTTTTGGCAAATACCAACCAGGTTATCCAACCATTACTGTCTGTCTGGTTTGGTAGGAACGCCTGGCTTCCAGGGTTTTCTGAGAAGTGGGTGGTGTCACCTTAACCTGCCCTCTAGAGATTATTGATCTTCTTGTTATTGCTGCTGAGGGGTTTCTCAGTCCAACAGTATGAAATCTGTTGCTCACTGCACTGTTTGTTTTCTGTTGCTCTTCAGTACCTTGAAGAAAAATTCCAGTGATCATTTCCAATGTTTTTTTTTGTTTTTTTTTTTTTTTTGCTTTAATTTAATTTCTCCCACAGCCAGATTTCCGGTCTTTATGCTCATTACAATGTTAATAAAAAAAATCCAGATTGTACAGGCTAAGCATCATGCTTAGGGCTACTATGAATATCATTAATTGTTTGAATAATTATTGTAATAGGACACAAGAAGCCAACAAAAAGTTCCCTAATGTCTGCTATGTTTGGCTTCTTGAAGAAATTAAATAAATTAAAAAAAAGACATACGACTCTCATCTGCGCACAATCTCCATTACTGCAGTCAGGCTCTTTTACTAAGAGCTCCTCAATGTCACGCATTACAAATGACAGAAACATTCTTTCTGAGGAAGTTCAGAGCTTTCGCTGCAGCACCATGTTGAATATCTTCTGTAAGCGCCTATGGTAAAGAGTGAAATTTTCTTCGCCTCCATGTGTTGAAGAAGCAACATCAGAGTCAGAGACTCAATAAGCCCTGCAGTAACTGAAGTTCGCTGGAAGAATCCTTCCATTCTTTTCAGAATACCAAGTACTTTAACTTACACCAACCTCGAAGTGTGAAATCGGTAATCACACAGCTCTGACTGAGACCTTGGACTCGCATTAGACAATTAGAAAAGACACAAGAAAGACAATGGTCTAAGTGTGAGATACCACAAACATCAAAGTGATCACAAGTATTTTAGTTATCACTAAAACAGGTGCAGCTCAAAAAATTTTGAAAATGATGGGAAAAGGTCAATATTTTCATCTCATCTCAGAAGTAAAAATAAGTTCTTATATAGATTCATCACACAGTGGTAAGCTACAGTCTATCCACAGCAGGCCTGGGACAGACTGACAGAAGCAAGGCGTAAATTGCTGCCCCCTGACTGGGGTTTGACCCTGCAGCCCGCCAGTTACAGGGCAAACCCCTATCTCCTGAGCCAACATCACCTCAGATGTTCCATTCCTCCTATTAAGTCATTCCTGAACTAGAGACTAGAGTGCTGCTCAATGGTCCAGACTCCTGTTTTCAGCTGAAAGACAATTCTGCATCTCATGTGGAAATCGAGATCCCAGAGTCTGGAGGAAGACTGGAGAGGAACAGAATCCACACTGCTTGAAGAAGACTGGAGTTTCCACAAAGTACTGATTTGGGGTTGCCGTGTCATTTCTTGGTGATGACTCACTGTCTTTACCAAATTCCACAGTCAATGCAGTCCTGGCGATGCTGATTTCATTTTCTAGCAGGACTTGGCACCTTGACCTACAATATTTCTGTTCTTGATTGGCCGGCAAAGTCCCCCAACCTGAACTCCATAGAAAAATCAATGGAGTGTTGTCAAGAGGAAGATGAGAGACACCAGACCCAACAATACAGATGACCTGGAGGTCGCTGTCAAAGCAACCCAGATTTCCAGTATGCCCACACGGAACTATAGGCTGCATTAAGGCTATGATTCACACAAAAGGAAGCCATTTTTATGTGATTTACAAATTTTCTGAGAAATTGAATTCTGGGGGTCTCCTTTTTTATCATCAGCAAGCAATAATAATAATAATTAAAAGTACTTGAGTAACATATGAGTTTCACTTTCTATGGGTGACAAAAAATATAGAACTTTTTCTTGATAGTTGAACATTAAAGATCCGGCATGAAAAAAAAACACAACATTGATGATCTTTGGGGTTGTATTGAGATACGTTGGGATCCTTGATGCATGATAGAAAATTCCTTAACACATTTGAGCAGGACAGCGTAGGTAGCAAAGACATGGTGGTTTATTATCATGGTAGCAGCTTAGCACAGTCCTGTATAATTCAGGCAGAGCAGTGGCCACATGTCCAAGACAAGGAAAAGATTCTGCTTTGAAGCAGGCTTGGCAAAATTAGCCTCAAGCGTGTGCTACTACCTCGTCATGCTAATTGTGCCAGACTAGTGTTATGCAGTTATTCCAGGTTGCAGCAAGGAATGTAGTGCATAAAGCTACACATTTATTGCAGATGTAACGTTTTCTTCTCACTGTCTGTCATTCAGTCTGGCAGTTTCCTGTTTTGTATCAATTAGAATTACTGATTTACCAAATTCTAGCATTAATTAACTTTCTTCAGATTGAGAAGTTAACACATTTCTTTAGTGTTTGGTAGAGTTTGCCTCGAAAGATCTGGGATGAATATTTTAGGTATTTTCTCACAAGCTTCAAACAATAACTTGCTGAATTTTTGGTCCATTCCGCCTGACGGAGATGGTGGAACTCAGTCGAGTTTGTAGGTTTTTCCTACTCGCACGCACCTTTTCAGTTCTGTCCGCAAATGCTTTGTGGGACTATCAGAGCTTTGACGGCTACTCCTAAACAAGGTCTTTGTTGTCCTCAAGTTACTTTGAAACTAATTTGGTGGTATAATTAAAGACATTTGTATTGAACCAATATTTTACCAGTAGAAAGAAAAAATTTCCTTTCATGTCCATTTGTGGCCAAGACTTCGGCCTCGGTCTTCCCACATCTTCTTCCCTTGGGATGCCAATTTGTTTTGTAAAGTGCACCAGTCTCTCCTGCAGCAGAACACTTACAACATGAAGACGTCACAGTCAGGATGGTGTCATGCCTGCAAGCTTTTCTCTTTCTCCTGCAACTAAACCTCTTCTTTGTCTGCTATTTAGCGGCCCTAGAACAAGGAAAACTTTGCTCTAAGTCAATGTCAGAAAATGTCAACAAAAAAGCAAAACAAAAAAAAAAGCAATTTTTCTTCCACGTTTAACTTTAGACCATCATAAGAAGATACTGCTGACATGAAAAAATGCACAAAAGGTGCGGAACACTATCTTGGGTAGGCTTAAAATAGTAGGTAAAAAGCAAAATGCCAAGGACTAACAGCATAGAAGCATCTTTATTCTTCCAGACTCACTGCAAGCTAGTAATGTTCTAAAAGGTCCTGCAGGCTAAGAGAGCTTTACCGGATCTTCACCCACGGTGTCAGAGCACGCAAGTGCTTAGTGACTTGTTTTCACACGCAAACACTGTATAATGACAAGAAAATCGGGTGCGGTTTTTGCGCAAACATACATAAAGTCCTCTGAAGGATACTCGTTAATGATTCAAATAAAACTTGACAAATTTGAAGATGTGTCCATTTGACTCCAGCATCAGAGCAAAAAACAAGCAAATCTTGGGCTCATGTCACATCAGCTTAAATTAGTTTTTCTACCAATGTGTTCAAGTGTTCACTTGATAAAACAACTGCAGTTTTCTTTATATTAAATTTTTCCAAGCTTGGCGTGTCGTAAGATGATATAGGGTAAGCACCTATATCATCCAACTCTGGGAAAAAACAAACGTTGAGGTTGGTAAGATGTTTCAGTTTGACTCAGTTGGGTAAACATGTATTTATTTGAAACCTTTTTGAAGATTTACTGAGCTGAGAATCTTCTGGCAAACGTTCCCTTGCTTTTCAGTGTGACAGTTATTTTTATGTTTATTGGTGTTAGAGAGCTGCGCTGTTAGCCTGTGTTTATTCTTGCCTCAGACCCATGGTACCAGCACCAACTGTCATCTTCCTATCGACTGAAAAAGCCAGGGATGAGGCAGAGAAAACTTTTTCTTAGTACTGAAATAGAATCCATTTGACAACTCGGCCAACACTGCACGTTTCGGCAAGCGTAAGAGTCAACTTTGTTTTCGAACTTTCCGAGGAGAAGTGTCACAAATATCAGTGACACAAGAGTTATAGACAGAGTGTAGAGATCATGAAGCTATGCATCAACAGTGCACTTCTCTGTGCATCTAAAGGAGCTGGATATCTAGAGAGAAGGGGGGTGGTGGTGGGGTGGGAAGGATGTAAACACGTACAAAGAGCAGGAAGAAAAAGAAGAGGTCTTACCTGGAAACACAAGGACAGCAAACACCCATGACAGGATGATGAAACATACTGAATTACACATGCTTCCCAAACAGTGCTGATTGTGATCTGCCCGTTTGTTTTAAAGAGGCTCTTTTTATATCTTCGCCACAGTGGGGCTTTTAGATGTCTGCCCACTTTTCTTTTTTGTCTCACAGCCTATTCTCTAGCTGTCAGTGCGCACAGCGTCTCATCCCCACTTGGAGGCAAGTGAAGATTTATGCAATCCAGCGCAAGTCGCAGCTGCGGAGAAACAGACGATTCCTCACGCGGCGTTCAGGCTCCCTCTTTGCTCCGAACTACAGCACACAGAGGGACCAGCATTCTGCAGGATTCAGGGCAGAGTAGGGGGAGGGCAGCCTGTGCTCAATTCAGATTGGCTGATGGTTCCGCCGTACTCTCAAGAACAGTCCCAGCTCTGTTTTATTTTGTGTCCTTTTATTTTGCTGGCTGCTTTGACTCGACCCTTCTTTTGTTTTAGTCCCTAAAACAGAGCAGAATGGACGGATTAATGCAATCGCTTCACACTGATTTCCTCCCCCTGAAGTACTTTTTGTACAAGATTTTGTTGCTGTTGTTTTTTTAAATAGCAATCAGAGAAACTTTTTCCCCACCGGTTGCAATGGGGTACCTAACTTTACCGACATTAGATATTGTTAAAAATAAGTCTGACAGTGCGGCTCTTATTCTGAAGGTGATGGAAGTTATACATTGTGTGTGAATGCCCCAGTGAGGTAATCCCACACAGAAGGGACATCAGCAAGGACATGCCCTGCTCAGATCTACTGGCACTTCGCTAAAGTGAGAAACAAACACTAGAGCTGTTTGGGTGCCAAACCAGGAAGAACAGGAGTGTAGAGGTCAGAGTTGGGACTTTGAATGCAGGGACAAAGACAGGTAGAGAGAGAGAGAGAGAGAGAGAGAGTTGGCAGACATTATGGAGAAAAGGGATGTAGATATTGTATGTGTGCAGAAGACCAGATGGAAGGGAATGGCATTTCAAAGTGTTTTACCAAAGCAACAGATAATTAAGAGGAACGGAGTGGAAATTTTGCTTAGAAGATGAAAATGTTGTGAGACGTGGGAGGAAAAAAGGGTAAGAGTGGAAGTCCAAGCAGGGTGATTGTTTCCTTTGTTGCCCTGCAAGAGGCAAGGGATTGTCAAGTAGTAGCAGAGGAGAGTATAACAAAACCATCGTTACTGAGCTGTTATAGTTGCAAACAGCTGCTTAATTACACCTTGTCTCTTTTATCAAGAGTTTTTTTTTGTGTGCAGTAGTTTGAGGCTGCATTTTCTTATTGTTGTTAAACATCATATACATCAACGTGCCAATAGGACTAGAGATGGAAATTAGCCACTTGGTTATAATCCTATGTAGTTACATGTAAATGTGAATTAATATGTAATGTCACATTTAAAAAAAAAATAAACTTGAAACAACCAAAAAAAAAAAAAAAATCAAAGGTGTTTGTAAGACAACAAAAGGAACATTTCTGTCATCTATTAATGTGCAGTGTGAACAAAACGCTGATCTTTGTTTGATAATGTGAAGAAACTGATTGCATGGTAGCCAATCAGATTTCAAGGGTAGCTGGTGCAGAAGAAAGCTCAGACCAAAGGAGAGAAGAAAGGGAGAGTCGGTGGTGGATTGAGGAAGAGCAGAAAGCATTCAGAGGAAGAAGGCAGCAGAGAATAAGTGGAGCTGTCGGAGGGTTAAAAAAAAAAAAAGTAGACAAGAATATTGTGAGGTTAGACGCAGGACAAAGAGAGCAAAATAAAATGCCGGTGAGCTGTATAAGACGTTAGTAAGGAGGGTGAAAATGATCTGTGCTGACTTTGTTATGAAACCTTTATTTAACCATATGGAAAACACGACGAGATCAAAACCACTTCGACAAGGGTGACCAAGAACGGCAGCAGCACAAGTCATGATAGGCAACACAAGTGAACAGAAATAACAAAACTAGACATTAGAAATATACAAAAGCCATCACTTTAACAATGAAGGGCAGTTCTTCTGACAATACTCATTTAAAAAAACAGTGGCAGTTTAAGATTTGAAACACAGCCGCCGTTGACATAATACCCGTTGTTGAGTCTTTAAAAATTCCGTGCGATTAGCTGGACAGAGTAGAGGTGGGTGGGGTGCGAAGCGAGTTAGGGTGCCACAAGATTGAAAGGGGAATGTGTTGATGAATGAAGAAAGTGTTGAGAGTAAGGAAAGAGAACTTTGAGGATGTGATGAATGAGGAGCATTGGAGAGAGGAGGACAGATGGTGCCGATATACTGAATCACACAGTAAGGGAAATTAGTAAGACTGCAGTGAGGGCATAGGAAGTTCAAATTCAGTTAGTCCAAATTACATGCATGCGTCGCATTTCTGTGGTGTTGTTTTTTGTTTACATTTGATCGTTTTCTTGTGGGTTATTTATGCTCTGTAGGTCTTGCCATACTCACTTTGCAATTTTTATTATTGCTGTTAATGTTAATGATAGCTGGGTTTAGTTTTTGAATTAGCTTTCCTTCAATCATTGTCAGCATTCTTCTCCTTTTGATCCTTCTGTTTCACTACCTCCTCTCTTCTATTCCTTTACCTACTCCCATTTTATCTCATACATTTTTTTTTTTCCCATGAAGCCTTAAAAAGAAAATGCACATGCCAAGCAAAACATAACAGCATGTAGAGGTATGGCGGTATGCTTTTCGCCATGCCTTCCGCCAGCCAAGAGGGTGTGGGAGGTTTTGGAACAGGAAATGGAGGTTGTAAAGGTTACATGAAAGGAGTCCATTTCAGCTACAAACATATGAGGTTGCGCACACCCTGGACATCAGTGCATGCGTGCTGTTGGAAAAAAACGTGATTCTAGCATTGCAGAGAGATCTTTGATCTGCCCCTGCATGTCTGAAGCCCCATCAGTTGCATTTCTAAAGCAAATGTTTTATTTCAAATGCTCAGGGAACCTCTTTGAGTAACTTTGATGAACGAAGTGGCAAGCCTCTGATGCACCACTTTAAAATCACTGAGAATTGGCGTCTCCCTCTATCCCCCAAGTTGTGTCAAGTCGGACAAGAACATTCCAGCTTCCTAAACATCTCTGGAGCTCTTTATTACTGTTATTTTTTGAAGCAAAACTGTTTCAGTCACAGAAATCCACACTCTAAAGTGAAACTAATCACCGTTTTTGTTCTTCAGTATGTAATCCTTCATGTGTGTAGATGGTTTCATTCATTAAAGTAATTAAAATAACCAAAACAAACTGACCTTGTATAAAAAAGGAAATGCTCCAAACTTAATAAATGGTTGTTCCAACCTTGGCGGAAAGACCTGCCATCAAGCATTAGAGATAACTGGGAATGAGTGTTTTGTATTGTTACAGAGGATTTTTTTTTTGGTTTTTAATCCAGCCATATTGGAGGCTTCAAGCCTGTTAGAGCATTTTATTTGAGAAAGTCTTCCTACTCCTTCAGAAAGCGATTGACAAAAGAAGCCATTTTTGAGACATTTTTATCCCAGGATGCTGAGAGTCTCTGATTGTTCTGCAATACAGAAGAACAGCATGGACAGGTAGAGCTCACTGGAAGAGCATGCAATGCACAGGATGTCCAACTTGCTCTCACTGCACAGTGGGATGATGGTGAGTGTTCTCTGCTTTTAGAGAACTCGCTTTTAGATAAAGCCAGTTCTGGATTGACACTGGGGTAATATTCATAAAAGCTCCCAGAATTCAATACACGTCACACGTTTGGTGCTTCAGACTTCTGTCAGATACACCCACGCAGCTGCCAAGGGGGCGGAGGAGGAAAATCAGCACAATATCTAACTCGTCCTCTGAGAGTGACATGTTGCATCTGCGCATCAGTAAGCGTCTTATAAAAAGTGTTACCGGGAGTGATGGCATCAACAGTTTTGTGTCAGTCCAACCTAAGTAAGAAGTGGTTGTGTAACATCAAAATAGGCTTGCAGAAATCCTCTTGGTTTAATCTATTAGTCATGATGTTTGGGGCGTAAGCCGCCTGTTATGTGTAAAGTGAAGAAGAAGGCATTATCATTAAGGCGAGTTTAACACAAGGGAGAGACGAACATTATCATTAAAGGGACTTCCTGTGTGTGCTCAACAGCTTTGCCTACACACACACACAAGACAAACACACACACACAGCTGCAGCAAAGTAGTCACCCAGCATTTATGTTAATGACACCATTATGGGCTGCGCCTCAATACAAGTTTATCATGTAAAGATTCTATAATGCATTTCAAACTTCTAAAAGTGAGCTCCACTGATGAATGCGTTCATTCCTGCCGGGGATCACAATAAGGGGTGCGTTAACAATAGTCATCACAGAGTTCGACGGTGGGGCAGAGGCTCTGAGACGCAGCATTCCAGTTCTGTAGGTGTTCAACGTCTGTATGATGACAAATGGTGGTTGGACAAAGTGAGTGAAAAAAAAAAAAAAAAAAAAAAAATGCAGTTAATAGGGGAGCTTTAAATACCCTTAGAAATGACAAGGTTACCAGAGGTATTAAAATATTTGAGTTCCTATGTGGCTTCCACTATTAGCACATTGAGCAGCACTTACATGAGCCTGACTGACGGTGCTAAGACCCTCCTCCTGACTCCGATTGGTTGTTTTTGACCGGGAGCGGTGTTTAGGGTTGGTGCACTTCTGAAAGTTGAACCTCCACGTCCGTCTCAAAACCTGTATTGCTTTTATTAAAATGGTTTCTTCTATGTTTGCTTTGTATCCTCAAGAAGTTTCCTGCTCATTTCCAAAGGAAATTATTCCCACAGCATGTTGTTGCTGCCACTATGTTTCACTGTTGGGGTTGCATTGTTAGTTTTCTTCCATGCGTAAAAAATTTGGCCTCTATAAACAAAAAGTAAACTGTCATTTTTATTAGGATCTCAAACTTTCCAGATTACATGTTTTTCTCAATAGGGAGTTTAAAAATGTTGTTTTTTTTTTTCCTTTGACATCATGAGGTCATGACAGTGTCTGCTTGTCCATATATAACTAAAAGGCCGTCTAGGACCTCAGACTTATCACTTTGTTCACCTGATAAATAGCCTGTTTGTCTTTAAGTTGAACCTCCACGTCCGTCTCAAAACTTGTATTGCTTTTATTAAAATGGTTTCTTCAGGCAGTTTCTTTTCAAGAAACTGCCTGATTTGAAGTTTTCATTTCTTGTCCGTGCTTCTGATCTTTGCATTTTGAAGCTCCACTTATGAGTCACCAGCATGATGTGAGTAATTGCAGTTTCCTCTCCAGACATCAAATTGTGAACAGGAATGTATATACGAAAGCAAATTGTACTTTTTGTCTGGGAAAGTACGTTGCAGTTGACTGTTTCAGTACAATGAGTAAAAAGAATTGAATACTAACATGAACATGAGGATGAAGGGCAGAAAGAAATTACATTAGACTGTTATTGATTTGAGGCACGGAAATATGTAAAGTTGTTGGAAAGTCTTCCTTTGTTATAACTAATCATAGGGTTTCTTGTGTTGTTACTTCTAAGAGTACAAAATAGATAATTAAAAAAAAAAGAGTACAAAACAGATAACGTATGGGGAACAATTACTTTTTGCAGTTGCATGTCATAACTCTTTCATTCTGCCTCCCTTGGGAAGGATTCATCATTCTTTTTAACATAAACGAACCGAAAAACAAACCAAAAACTAAAGAAAAAATGAACGTCTGTCTGCTCAGCTAATGGACCCCATACTAGATTTTCATTTTGTGCTTTCCTTGAATTTCATTATATTCCCAGGTTGTGACATTTTATTTTAGTGATGATGCTTGCTCTGTTTCTGTGCTATTTGCTTTGTTTTCAGGTTTCCCTGATCCTCGTATTTTGCTTTGTTCTCTCAATTAGTCATTTTCCTTTATGTCCTTGAGCCACGCTTACCACACAGCTGCTGTGGATTTAGTGTAATTATATTCATCTGATCCTCGTACCACAATCATTAAGCACTATCTATCCTATTACAGAGGTTTTATGGTTTGGCTTTTTGTCACACCTGCACATAGTATTCACTAGACCAATGTAATCTGACTAATTAAAGAAAGCTGTAGTCAAATAGTGCTTTAATTTATTAAGACAAAACCAATCTGAACCAACCTGGCTACATATATAAAAAAAAACATGAGTTAATTGTGTTAAATTTACTCGCTACTCTAGGGCTTGATTACTGTGGTATCAATTATTTATTTTTTTTATATATAATCTACTAATTTAAGTCACAAGCAAACCAAGAAAAAACATCTAATGTAGTGCAGGCCTCACTTGACTTATTTAAGGTCAGAGTTCAATTCAATAACAAAAGAGAGAGACTGACCCAAGAGCGTCCATCAGAGCATCCCAAAGCCCAAACCACTGCGACCAAAAACAAATCAAAGACCCGTCTCACATTTGACACAACAGATGTTGGCAATCTTAAAAGTTTTTGGCAAAAAATATTCTTTGGACTGAAAAGAATTTGTGTGTCCTGTTAGAGCTGGTGTTGAGCTAAGCCAGGGTTTCAGGAAAAGAGCATCATATGACAGTCGAACAAAGAAGAGGTAGTGTGATGGTCTGGAGCTGCTTTGCTGCTGGAGGGTCATTTAACTTAGCTGAATCTAAACAATTTTAAAAAGGTAGTAAAAATTCCTCCATAGTTTCAAAACGCTCCACTGGGTTTAGAGGCCAATTACTTTTACACTCATATTTTGAATATGGAATTTGTTTTAACTCTGAAATCTTGTTTCATTTTAGAATTATTTTGACAATCTGAAACCAAAAGGAAACAAAATATGTAAAGGGATAAATATATTTTTAAAGCAGTTTATGTGGTCCCAAAGTTTCCCCACATATTCCTCAGTGGTTTGTTCCCGTCTGTGTTTGCAACAGACAATATTTCCGATAAGATTTTACAGTCTGTGACCAACTTAGCAACACAATTTAACAACAGTAGTAAACCTAGAACAAGATTTACATAAGTGAATGATAATAAAAAGTAACATGGAGAATTTTTGATGCAGAGTTTTCCGGCCACTTCCTTTGCAATAAACACTGGAAGAAAAACCGGTAAGTAAAGAACTAATACTTTCTGCAAAGAAAGAATTATGTAAGATAAAAAAAAAATTGATTAGTTTGCTTAATTTTCACCCCGTTGGACCACACCTAGAATTTAAACACAGCCATATCTTCAGGCTTAATCTTACTCTTTTGTTCTTCGTTTGACCTTGATTATGCAACTGTTCCCCATCCACCGCCAAACGTACTTGATGAAGTGGACCCTGGAGCAGGTGGCAAGAGGGCCTGTGCAAATAAATGCCAACAGTTCAAAGTTAACAAGTCAGGCCACTTTGTTCTTTCATAGAATAATGGTGCGTTTGATTTACAGTGTCTTGCAAAAGTATTTTATGTTGGCCCGCTACATAAAATATGACAGACCAACATAAAGTACTGCACAATTGTAAAACGGAAGAAATTCTTTTACAAAAGGAAAAATCTAATAAGTCTGGCATTCATTTGCATTCAGTAACCAGAGTCACTGTTTTGTTGAGCCATCATTTTTGCTGCGATTACAGTCTGTCCGTACTCCGTTCAGAAAAATTGTTTGCTTACTGTTAATAGCAAAAGCAAATAGCTCTTTGGTCAGGATTTTTTTTTTTTTCAATTCACAAAATACTGAATGGCATGAACTCCTAAGCATTCCTCATACAGTTCTGCAACTCAAAGCATAGAAAACACACCTGCTTTTAAATTTCCAGCCCAACACCCAAAAGTTGAACAGCTGAAATGAGGAATGATGTCCAATCGCTCCCTTATGCAATTAGAATGCAGCAGTCTGCAACTGAATTATATATCACTGCCATGGAGCATCAATTCACAACTAATTTATTTTTAATGCACTTTACAATTGAAATAGATCCAATATATACAGACAAATACACTATTAATCCAATTAAACAGTCAAATACAAATCAAATTACATCAATACCAGTTTGACGTGAGTTAAAATGCCATGCAGTTTGGTTTATTATGCCAATTCTTAAAGGGGCAGCATAATGTAAAATAGACTTTTTCCAAGTTTACATCATGTTGCAAAGTTATTTCCTCATAAAATCACACCTGGAGTGTTGCCTTGATTCTTTCATGCATGTTTGAGAAATCCTTTAATCGCAGATGGCAACCATTCAGCTGTGCATAACGCCTGGCGAGACCGAGCACCGCCTCCGAGGACGAAGCTCCTCCTTGGACAAAACTCCTCCAAGCAGCTCCTTCAGACTAGCCAGTAGCAGTTAGCAAACACCTGGTGGAACTGTGGATCTCCTGAGTTCATTATATAAGCTATTTCTCAGTGTAATGCTGGTAAAAACACTGTTAGTAGAGGAGCAATGTTGTGATGACTACCTGAATGCAGAGTTTTAAAAATAGCAGGAGTTTTTAAAGAGATGGAGGTCCAATTTTAAGGTATTAAATTGCAAAGTCAAATTTCTTGTAAGTCATATATATATATACATATATATATATATATATATAGCATTTTATAACAATTGGAGATGACGTAGTTACTTGATTGTGCTATGAAATAGCACTATGTCTTCGAAATACATAATACTGCTCCCTTAAAAGAAAAATTCCAGCTATTTGAGGAAACCACCTGATTGCAATGAATCATTGAGTTTGACACTATTCCTCATACAGAGCACACATAAGCATGTGTAAACAGTAAAACATGTCATGTCAGATTGCGCAATACCAGCTCCTTTCCCAACAGTCCTTGGCATTGTCCCACATCCTGCCATCCTCTGCTGTCTGTATTGAAATAGTGCATCAATCAGAGTTCAGAGTCCCCTGTAGATTCAGAAGCAGATGTGAAATCTTGATGCAGCAGCAGATGTGTATCAGTCTGTTCGGGGTGCAAAGAGTACAGAGCGGCTTTTCAGCTAAAAATGATGCGAACGCATGCATGAACAGAAGAATGTCACTTCCAAAGTTATTAGCGATGATGTAGAAGTGTATGTGCTGCTGGAGCAAAAACTGCAGAGCTACATGTTTGTTGCTACTGCCGTGGTTTACTTTTGTTATTTTGACCAACACCGAGACAAAAAAAAAGGAACAAAACAGAGCTTAGATTTCTGGAACTAAAAATATTGCTATCAGCTGATATCTAAGACAACTAGCTTCAAATCCAAACAAAAAGATACATATATTTCTAGTATTTACACTTAATTTCAATCATAAGAAATTAGCTGAGTATCCAGAGTCCCAATTCTAATATTTAGGGAAACAAAAGATTCAAATCCTGAAAAAAAAACCATTTATCTTTAATCCGCATATTTGTGGCTTTGTAGTGGTGGATAATATTATAATAAATGTTGTGCTGGTCCGGGGGAGCGATGTTTGTTCTTCAGAGTCGTATTGATTTGTACGCATGTTGGAAAATCGGAGCTTCTAATCAGCCACCCCTCAGGGGATAAAGCCTATTCCTAGTGTAGACTTCATTGAGAGTTTTCTCATCAAATAAAAGTTTATTTACACAAAATCGGCAAAGTGTTCAGGTCAGTGATTACACACAATGGGGAAGAAAAGTTAGAAATATTTTCAGTCGTCAAATGAATGGGTCTATGTTGTTTAACTGTTATAACTGAAAAATTAGGTGAAAATGATCTGTTTTTGAGGATAAAAAGCATTCACATTGTACATTGAAAGAGAGATTTAATGCCAGTGAGAATTTATTTTTCAAATTTCAATAATACTATTTTTTTATTGCTTGGTGATTTTACTTCACTAAAGAGGTTTTGGTTCTGTATTTAATGTCGGGTTATTTGGGCTATGGAGTTAATGGCAGGCTTTATTCCACGTGTAAAGCTATTTACAACAGTCACGAAAAGGAGGTAAAATGTGAACAAGAGTGTACTTTTACGCAGTGATAACATTTTTCAGCCCCCTTCAGAGGTAAGATTTCACTCTCCAACCGTTTTTTCAGGGATTTTCTAGAGTTAAAAATAATCTTTAGTAAAAACAGACAGCAATAGTCTCACCAGCCAAATGTTGATTAAACATGTTGACTAAAGCTCATGAAATTAAATAGGTTTGAAAATTCAGCTGATAAAGTATCTTGTTATTGTAAATTAACGTCACCTAAAATAAACTTATTGTGGAATACTAAGCATGAACAGCAAAGAGAAAATCAGAAATAGACATTAGCGCAGTGTAAAGCGTAATAGATAATACAGGAGGTTTGCTTTAAATAAAATCGATATTTAATTCAAGTGCAGTCGTCAAGAGAAAAATCCTTTGAACCAAGTTCACTGATGAAGAAGCCGTGCCTCCTCCTTGTCTTCGTTCTCTGAAAGTTTAAAAGTTGTACTTTGATGCCGAGTCCTCAATAAGAAATGCATTGCCATTTATGTCAAGCCAAGTTTCTGTTTAAATGCGCAATCAATATTCTGATCTGAAATAAAGTCATGAATTTAAAAAAGGCTTGTTTGAAAGGGATCATCTGAAGTACAACAGTGCTATTCCCAGAGTAGCAACACAAAGCTTCTGAGACTTTTAATGTTGGAGTTATGGATTATGACAGATTTGGGCTTATTGTCATTCACAGCATCGTCTTGCTTGATGTGATGTTTTTAAGTCAGGCTGCAGGTTGCAGTGATAGATACAGAAACAGTGGAACAAGTTGAAGAGAAGCATTTGTCCAGTGAAGTATTTACTGGTGCCCAGAAAGCATGAGTTGTTGATGAGGCCCGTACATTGGGAGGCAGGCGGAGAGGAGAAGGGTTGGTGGTCGGCTAATGCAGCTCATGTTTTTAGGTGGGGCTGGATGCCAGAGACGTAGATCCTGGGCTGTGAGTGCTGGATGGTGTCAAATAGGTGGAGGATGATGCACTTCAGCACGAATTACCAGTCAATGGATGAGTGGTCAAGAAGTCTGGGATTCGGTTCATAATATCTAGAACTGTAGCTACGGGGGAAAGAAAACATTTGGGCTCCCACTTCACATTCCAGTGATGACGATAGAGCTGATAGAGACAGAGGGCTGAACTTTATTGGTTGAGGCGAAAAACAGGGCCTTGCGCCCACTCCGGTTTGCTGGAGCTATCACGGCGGAGACTTGATGATAAGTGGAAGACCGTGTCTTGCTTCCTCCACGGTTAACCCTGTTTACTTGGCTGGTGGATGCTCTTCTTCGGCTCCACGCCAATTAATTTGAGTCGTTGCAGAGATTGTGAGGAAATATTGATGGATGGGATGTGATTTTGAAAAATAATCTGATAAATCATTAGAGATCCAGAGAATTTCAGTGTAATAATGATTCAGTGGAATGATTTCTGGTGAGAAGAGGTATAATGGATAAATTTGTTTTTTAGGGGTGAAGCCAATAAGAAAACAGAAGGGAATTTCATTTGTAAGTAAGGAGAATGAGAAAGAGCTACTGTGAAGGTTTTAAAAACGTTTTATCTCTCTCCACAATATAGCTACAGAGTAAACCCCCTGAAGCTCTGCGTCTGAGATGCCGCAGCCTCACCATACGACTCGACTTTTGATGTTTGCTCCTGAGGGAAAGGACTGTCCTGATTTCCCATCAGCTATCAGTGCCGCAGCGACAGACCAAAGGTTGTCAGACTGGAGCTGAATCGTAATACCGTTATAAAACCTCCAACTGAGAAATATTTCACTGATGCAGAAAGACAACATGTTGTAATCAAAGAAAAAACAACTAAAGCTTGAAAGCAAATACATGCAGAGGCAGTCAGGTGGAACCTTTCTTCACAAAGAATTAACTGTTGAAGTGCATTTCATCAGTACATGTTCTGGGATACATCTTTTTTTTTTTTTAATAATACTCAAGGTCCCCCTTACCTTCTTACACACTTTTAACCCCAAAAAATTAAAAACTTGTCAAACACTTGTAAGAAACCCTTTACAGCCTTTTTCCATTAATTATCAAGATAATTTGTTGCAGTTTTAATATGACTAGAAGATTTCTTTTGAAGTATGCTTGTCTTATTACCCATCAGAAACAAACCTCTTGGCTAACTGAAATACACTTTAAATCTGTTGTAACTTTTAACAGTCTTACGTCCGTGTGGTGAATTCGTAGAATTCATGAAACACTTTTCTAATCACAGAGACCACTCTGGAGCTGCATTCGCCGAATCGCAGCCACATTCAAACACCTCTAAGGACAAGTGCCTTCCCCAGATACACATCAACATGTGATAGAGAGAATCTGGACTTGAGCCCACATCCTTATAATTGTGTAAACTAATCTACCTGCTGAGCCACGGTCATCACCTCTGTATGTGGCATCCTGTTATGTCCCTTCCAAAACGGTAAGATATGTAACTTTACTAAAGGCGCTTGTAAATGTTTGCTTATATTTGCATTATAGCACAACCAACAATTAGTAAAAAAAAAAAAAATTTTTTTGAAGAAGATCCCAAAGTGGTAATGTTTGTAAAACATTTGATGGTTTGTATTTCTTTAGGATGCCGTTTAGCATTCATTTCAATTCAATTCAGTTTATTTCTACAGTGCAACGAATGTCATCTCAAGGGCGTCTTACCTATAAATCATTTCATATCAATTACACATACGTTCCAATTGACCTTACTTATCAAACAGTACGGTATGCTCAATTAACTATTCAACTGAAAAGTTTCTATGTAAGGAAACCCAGCAGATTGCATTGACTTGCGTCCCAATTAGGACAAGATGGACAGTAAATCTGCTCCACCACAGGTTCCACTTCCTTTTGTTAGAGATTCGTGTCATTTCATTTGACTTGAGACAACAGTTTTAACCAAGTCTGCAGTTTATTTTAAGAACCAGAGCATTGGTATTTTCCATAGCAAAAACTGATTTGCATTCACTCTGTATCTGCATACAGAGCAAATATTGATGCATGTCTTCTCAGGGAAAAATTTACATAGGTTTTCAGATATTGTACCCAAGTGGCTGAGAAAGATAAGATGCTGCCCTGAATAAGCAGCTGAGAGGCTAGTTCATAGGCATTGCCGATAAGATTCCTTCTCCCTTAAGCTTGAAACTAATGATCCACATATACTATTTCCGTGATGATATTGAATAATACGGCTCAGCCTCGGGACTCGGATAGATTTGCCGATATATTAGGCACACTCACAACTTTCCGAGAGTAAGACGCAGTTGAAGTTACCTGTTGGTGTTTCAGAATTGACATTTTGTCTGAGCCGAGCGTCAGCAGGAGGCTGATCTCTCTGAAAGGTGGTGAGCAGTGTGGAACTTACCGCCTACGGAACATAACTCTTTGCATAAAAAAATAGTTTGGCATTTGTGTTAGCGGCACAAATGCCATAGTCACCTAACAGAACTCTGCTTCATAAAAATTAGAACCCTTTAATGTAATTAAGTATTCGGTAGCAGTCTATCAACATTGATCTAATGTGACAGGTTTCAGCAAACAGTTTGGAGATGAAGGTGCGGAATATTTAGCTACCCAATCACCTGCTACTTTGCGTGCAGTCTAGTGCAAAGTAGACTGCAGACTGCATGCAAGCAGTCTACTTTTCTTGCATGCCACCTGAGCTCAATGCTACATTTCAACATCTTAATAGCGTACAAGAAGACTATTGTCGAGGAAGGAATAAAACCTGCTGGCCGTAAATTAAAACCTAACACTCAGTGACACCATTACCAAAACATCTGAATCGTTGCACCATGTAATTGACCTTGTCTGCTCAATAGAGTTGGGACTATCTTCTGCAGTGAATGTGAGCAGCTTGAAATGCCGGCGTGGTGTAGCGCATTTGGGGGAGATCTTTACATAATTGCAGACGGCTTTGTATCCAGCATAAACCGACACAAAATCCCAGACTAGTGGTTATTAATTTGGACACAGAACAATGGGCAGATGGAGCAGGTAATTGTAAGGAGCTGCTGAGCAGACAGTGGAGGATTTAATCGAATTAAAATATGGTTTCACCCCACAGGCAATAAATCTTATCCGGTTTCGAGAATTATTCTCTTTTATGCTCTCCTAGTAAAAGTAAGGATATCTGTTGGAAATTCTGTATGTCTGTTTATTTTTTCCGAAGCCTTTATGTAGTGGAGGAAAACCGCACACCCTCTGACAAACAGCTAAACTTGTATCCGTCTTCAAATTGCATTTTGTAAAATGTAGTAGCGGACTTTCAAATCTTTTCCCAATTTTCTTACAGTGAAGTATTAACTTAATTTTTTGTACCTGATCAGTCAAAAATGTGCTCTCTGGATATTTTGTTACTGGTGTTTTGGCCTTGGAAACTCAGAAGACTTTTAACTTTCATTCTGTTTGTAAGGCCCAGAGCCAGAGGAAAAATAAATAATTGAAATGTTGCGTTTCCTTTGGTTTTTGGCCCCCATTTTTTTTTTTTTTTTGCTTTACATTGTGTTACACCCTGTGCAACCTTAGAATCACTGACAGGTTGTTCAGGTATGATTGAGCACACCTGAACATAGGCTGCACCCTCTAACTTTAAAAAGCAAGAAAAAAAAAGTGCATACATAGGCTACAGTATAAGCTACAGGTATCCACGATGTAACAAGATATATTCAGGCAGAAATATTTTACACAAAGATTTATATAACTTTTAATGGGCCCGACCCCGGGTAAGCAGAAGAAGATGGATGGATGGATGGATGGATGGATGGATGGAAGTTAAAAGTTCCAGACAGAAATACGAGTATTTCTGGTAACATACAGAAATACATGTCTGTAACACAGCTGCTTAAAAAAATACAGTGGACTACTACTGAAACCACTGAAGTCGTCTTCTTAGTGCACAGCATTTTCCTGGCCAGAGATTCTGCTCTCATCATTTGCTCATTTTTAGATTTAAAATGAACAGCGCACTTATATCTGGCATTCCCACATTTTTAAATGTCAGAAATGTTAATTGAAAAGTTTGAGTAGTTACTTTATAATTCTTACTTCAGCAAAAGTGAGATGGGAAAATGTGCGTTTTACGTTTTGTTGCGCAGTAATTGCGCCCAATAATAGTGTGCATTTAGATGTTCTTGTAAGAAAGTTAAGTTGTTCCTTATGGCACATTTATGAACAGAGAGCATTGCAGTTGGCGAATAATAAAAAGAATCCTCAAAAACAATACTTGCCATATGATTGTGCGTATTTGATTGTAAAGTTCTGCATATGACCAGACTCTGAAGTGAAATTGATAAAACATCGCGAAAACAGCTGGTAATCCTTCACGACTGTCACAGTGTCAGCGTTTCGAGATGTGTTGTGGGGGTTTTTTTTGTTTCATATGTTTAGTTTTCTGTCAGATGTCGGGTTTTATTTTTATCTAGGTCATTCTCCAGCTCTGTCTCCTCTGTTAATTTCGCTCAGGTGTGTCACCTGTGTCTCCTAATCAGTCATTCCCCTCACCCGCTTCCTGTAGTATTTAAGTTTGAGAACAAAATGAGGATTTTAATAACCAGGAGTGCAAGGGCATTTAGCATGATAGAAATATTTTATTGGCTTCATTAGCCACACAGAAAGAGAAAAACACACATCAATCAGAGAAGTGTTTAAGCAGACAAGAAAACAGAAGGCTAAGATGTCGACTTTAATAGAACACTTCCAGGCAGTCTGCAACACTCTGTAAAGTATTCTTCCCTTGATAATTCCCAGGAGACAGCCTGTCTTCAGTTTCCTCAGCAGGCCTGCGTCTTTTCTCGAAACCATGGAATGGGCATCAAGCAGCTCGGGACAATAAATATTTTTCCATTAATATTCAAAACCCATTCGCCTTAAAGTTCTGTATGCTAATAGTTTAGCGGTCTAGCCTTCCGTATTCAATAACCGGGGGAGAAGCTTTCTGCAGAATTTATATGAAGATTAAAAAACTAAAGCAGAGTTGGAAAGTATATTTCTCTTGTGATTTTTGTTGTTCTTTTTTTCCCCAGGGGGCTTCTCTGTACTAATAAGAATTTGTTCAACTGAACCCACTGAAACAGTTCATTATTTAGCATAATAATAAAAGTACAGGACCACCCCAAAGCCTTCAAACCCACCTTATCAAATTACAACACCCTCGCTTTTTCTGAAAATCAGAAAAACGAAGACTGTAACCTGTGAAGAAGGCATTACGGGATGAAGTGCCTCACAACGAAGTATATTTGCCCACCAGCTCGTTAAATATTACAGAGCACTGGCTTTAGGATAGAGCATATCCTCTAAAAAGTCTCCACATTTTGCATAACACCAGGAAAAAAAAAAAAAGAACAAGAAAAAAAAAAAACAACAGCAGTAAAAAGATGGATTAACTCCACCGAGCTACGCATGAACCTAAACTGATGAAAAGAAAAGAGAAGTAGACAAATTTAATTCACTAAACAGCATGAAAATCTGCAGGTGCTTGAAATGAAAGGCTGTCAAAACGTCAATATCAAAGTTCTGTGTCTGGATATCGGCAAGCAGACCAGTGTACAGGTTCTAATGAATACAACAGAACACTGGCAAAACATGCTAATAAGATCTGCTTGCTTTGAAGATGAGAACTAATGACCGTCCTGTTCGATCAGTTGAGTAAAAGCTTACAAACCCAATTAGAGCGGGCTTTTATGATGGATGAAAGGCCCTCGCTATAATGGCCTGCTAATAACTGCCCCTTTGCACAACAATGGTCTAATTGGAGTAGACTGACGCGATGTGAGCTATTTGTAAGACATCTGCATCTGTATGTTCAAACTCAGCGTAATTTAGTTATGTTTGAAGACGCTAAACTATAACAGATGACATGAAATAACGGCAGGCGTCCCTCTGTGCGCTGCAGACTGGGGTGAAATGGTAAGACTTTGGTTCTCAGGTTTTACACTGTATGCACATCTGTCAACACGAGTCACTGAGGGGGATTTTTTTTTTTTACAAAGCCAAAAACTATGATTTATGACTCAGCTAACATCATTACGGGACTGTGAGTGACCTTTAGCCTTGTTGTTACCTGTTGGTCATTTTGCAACAAAATTATTCTTATCTTGAAGGGAGTGTGACTTGTAGAGATGTCCTGCAGTTATTGTCCAACTTGTTCAATGTACTGAGGACGGGAGTGGAGCCTGGGATGGATGCGTAGAGGTCTGTAGCCTAGTGATGAGGGTGACTGCTCTCATCACTGTGCCACTGTCCTATTTTATGTTTCAGGTTAAAGAATGGCTTGTTCAAAAATGCTTTTGTAATGTGGCAGGTGGGGCAATTGTAGCTCTCTGGTAGTGATCATGTTTCAACTGGGAATTTGTTGTCTAGAGCTAAGTTTGTCTGGATAATGTTGCCAAAGTATTAAACTCCCCTCCAAACAACAATATGTAGGCGTTCAAAATCACTTCCACGGGCCCATCTGCTTAAAATCAAATCTCTTTGGTTGAAGTGTGCTTCCACAAACATTTGTAAACGTCCTCGTCATTTAAAATTACGCAGTTAAATGTTATTGCTATTGTTATTGATAAGAAAATAGAAACAATTACAGCTTTCTGCCTCCAGAAGATTTATGAGGAAAAGTAATAGCATGTTGCACATACAGAAATGTTTTTTTTTGGTAATTAATGATTAGCAAGTATGATAAAACCAGGAGTTTGGACATTTTTCTGATCCAAAGTCTACAAAGGGTGTGCGTACAGTGCACCAGTTTTCGTTGCCATTCGATTGGGAATATTTATGAGATCAAACTTTCCAAATAATTTGAAGTCCGTCATTGAACAGTGAGACTGGAAGTTGTTCACAAGTTGGAATCCGCCCAGAACTGGATGAACATTGGCAACAAATTCAGACGGTGAAGAAAGCAAAGAAACTTCTGCAACTCTAAATGCTGTCTCTCTACAAGCCTCAGTTGAAACAATAAATGTTAAAAAAAATTTGCGATCCTACAATTGGGAAAAAAAAAAAAATAGAAAAAGTGTTACCCATTTCTTCTTCCTAAATATAAATACTTACCAGGGATGTCCTGATCTGAACCTCAGTATCACATTGTTTTTGATCCAAATCAGGACAACACGAGGAAACCTCCACTCCCAATACCTAGAATTGGTCCTGAACCTAAACCATATATTCAAGCTAAGAAAAGTTTTTATTTATAGAGTTTTGTTCACACAGAGTTGGTACATATTTTCATGTGTGTAATTAGTACACTTGAGGTTAGAGTTACAGTTTTTTTTTTTTATAGACATTATAATTTACATTTCCCTGTCAGATCCTAAGAATTTACAGAGTCTACAAGTTTTACAGAGTCAGTTAGTTTTATATCAAATGAATGTCTGCCACCTTCTCTCCCTCCTGTGTGTGTACTTACTGAAATATACAACTTAATGCACAAGATATAACAGAAGAAAATAGTTCCGAAGCGGCCCACGTTCCGGTAAAGGGAGGAAACACACAGCAATCTCCCCGCCTCCTGGTTGTTCCGAGTTTCTTGTCGTACCTGATGCATCAGAAACGTCTGACAGGAAGAAGAATAGCATTAAAATGAACAGCTATTTTCCATCAGCAAAATTCCTATTAGAATTAGATGCGTCTCTGCTGACCCACAGATATTAGCAATAGGAAAAAAAGAAAAAAAAGATTTTAGTGCAAATTTAACTGAGTGTATCTCAAGGTGGGGTGGTTGGGTTGTGGGACGGTTGGGGCGGCAGGAACTGAAATTCTATAAGTCATGCTTATGGACTATTGATTGAGATTAATGACTAGGCCTTTGGGAATGAGGTCTAAAACAATAACCTATTACACTGGTTAATTGATCATTTGAAAAATCAATAGCAGTCCTATCTTCAGGCCAAAATTAATGTGTCTGCCCCTAATAATTCATTAACTGTTTGAAAAGTAGTTGCCATCCTTTCAAGAGCCAAACTAAAATCCAACAGCAGGAAAACATCTCGCTGACTTGTTCCATGAAGTCAACAGGCCCTTTTTTTTTGTCCACAGCAAACTTCTCCAGTTTTGTCACTTTAGGATATAAAGTGATATATAAATTTATATCAACAATAAATCACAACATTCTAATTTACTAGTGGGGTAATTCAGTTCCTCCAACCTTTTTGGGAGATGAGACACATTTACACCAGTGCCCTGATCCTGACAACAGTGTTAACATTCTTATTCTCTGTAAAAATCCTTTTATATACCAAATTATTATTACGGCATTAATCAACCTTGGTATACCAATTACAGAAAACCATTTTAATGTTGTGTAGGAATGCAGGTATGTGTCCAGTTTTTTTTTTTTTTTTTTTTTTTCCCTTTTCTGTTTTATGCTTTTCTTTTTCAACCAGTACTAACTGGTTCAACAGTTATTGAACAATGCATATGTTCAAATCCGGTGCCTAATCAACAAATGCATTTCTTTACAAATATAGCATCTCTTCAAAGAAATATATATATATATGGTGACAATATATTTGTCAGAATTTGCAACATTTTCTGAAATGTTTTCCCCTTCGTCACATCACAGTGTATTTTTTAAGACTTTTTATGTCATAAAGGAGTTTTTTAATTGTGAAGTTAAATAGCAATAATTTACAAATAGGAATCCAAAATTTGTGGCATTTCTATTCAGCCTCCACAGATGCGGCTTGTTATACAAATCTGTCGCTTTGTACATCAAAAGACAAGTTTTGAAAAAAAATGTGCACGCTCTTTAAGGATGCTTTAACATGTGCAAGTACAGTATATTGAGTTGGATTTGGGAACAAAACGGCAACATTTAATACATCTGTGGTTCGCTTTCATATTGCACTGTGTTGAACTTACGGAGCCCTTTGAGCAACTTGTTGACCTCCTTGCCTGTGGTGGCGCTACACCATGAATTACTGAAGGAAATCTCTCAAGAAGAAGCGTGACTTCCTTCACAAAATGTAAATTCTACATTTTAGCAAATGTAGAATTTCTCCTTTTGTCTTTGGAAAAAACCACAAGCCATTTCTACTGCTAAAGTCAGACACGCATGTTTATGTTGGTTTTATTTACCCAGAAGTCCCTCTGTACCCCGTTTTAGTCCACTTCCTGCTTTTGGAGTGATCTCTGGTCCGCTCGGCGTTCACATATGCATTCAAACCACGCCAGAGTCCACTTCAACCGAACCGAGCCCTAGGTTTGTAGGCAGATCAGAGCTCGTTATTTTGGTTCACATCAGAGATTGAGTGTGTATTCACACCTTTCATTATATTTTGACCAGCAATACAGAGAAAAAAAAAACATGAAATATTAGGCTTCATTTGAGTCCCTCAAAACCTCAATGACCTCTGTCACACCTCCAAAGAAATAAGCCACATTTAAAAATACATTTTAAGCAAAGCATGTTAGGACATAATAAAAAGCATCTGTAAATTCTCTATTCTCAAGGAAGCAATTAAAACTCAAATGTGCTGTTAAGGTGCTGCATACTAATGAAAAAGCAAGAGATATTACCAGAAAACAAATTTCCAAGACTGTAACAGTAATGAAGAAAACAGTTCAAAGATTCAAAGGCATGTTTTTAGCTTCAATTAAAGCTGACTTTCAAAAGAATCACCAGAGCGGGAGACAGGCAGTGTACAGATTTCAACAGAGGTTTCTGTACACAAAAATGTCGACGCATTCACTGCATGCAGAATTTAAAGGTCTGAAAGAATCAAGAAGCAGCCAAGATGCTTTGATCAACATGTAAGAGAGGCCAATAAAAATCCTGATTTAAGTGGACCATAAGGTCTAAACATGCTCTGCAAAAGCAACAAGTCCTCGCAGGTTGTTTTTAACACTGCAAAAAAAAAAAAAAAAAGTTTTTTTTTTTGTGTGATGTCCACTAATATCTATAAATATCGCATGACTGGTTGTGGTTTAGACAGTGGAAAATCCAAATGAGGAATTCCTTGTGAAGTATAAAATGGAGTTGAATCTGTGGGACCCGAGTGGCAGATTAGAATGAAAAAGAACTGCGAGCAGGGTTTTAAAAACGAGCCAGTAAAAGTTCATTTTTTGTTTTTTTAAATGAGGCACTAAAAAAAGATGTAGGGCAAGAATGTGCGGCAGAATCAATGAATAAGGCTGTATAAAGAAGAGTGGACTCTTAGCTCGTACTCCAACACCCAGTCGTCCGTTCCTTGACGGCAACCAGTTGGATGAATCTCTGCGGCAACCAGTCCACCAGTCCTCTAGTCCTCCAATCCCAACACTCTGCTGCCCCCGCCCCCGGGATCCGTCCGGCTCGTCGTCCCGCTTTAACTGCACAGCTACCTTTTCGTTACTGGCTTCCCAGTCTGCACCCTGCTTAGCTAATGGAGAACACCTGTGCCGCCCAGTTCTGGGTGGTAACGTCACCTCAAAAGCAAAACAAAAAACAGAAAAACACAACACAACAAAGCAAGAATTTAACCCAAATTAAACCTAATAAGAAAAAGAAATTACTTCAGAATATAACAAGCAATCCAAACAGCAACGTAAGAAACATGAAATCAACTCTGGAAACAAGAAAACGAGGCCACTAACCCAAGAAAACCAAACAGTAATTTCAAGCAATTTGGAAATCATTGTCATCTATCGAGGGAAAACAATGGCTGTGCAGTTGGTAGAGCTGTTGCCTTGCAGCAAGAAGGTTCTGGGTTCAATTCCCAGCCCGGGGTCTTTCTGCACGGAGTTTGCATGTTCTCCCTGTGCATGCGTGGGTTCTCTCCGGCTTCCTCCCACAGTCCAAAAACATGACTGTCAGGTTGATTGGCCTCTCCAAATTGTCCCTAGGTGTGAGT
>CAEGAE010101839.1:0-74030 GCA_903067095.1 Girardinus metallicus | reverse complement strand
TATATATCTATAGATATATATATATCTATAGATATATATATATCTATAGATATATATATATCTATAGATATATATATCTATAGATATATATATATATAACTTTTTGTCAGCGCTCAGGGGATTTCGAGATGCTACAAGCGAACCAAAACATATAATCTCCCTGCCTGTCTCCTGACGACTCATCACTTTTCCCAGCAGACCAATGAGAAGGAGGATAACCGCATGAAGAATGTGCCTGTTCCGGTGTACTGTCGCCCTCTGGTGGAGAAAGACCCCAACAGGAAGGTGAGAGGATTTCACTGAAGTGAGCTAAGTTGGCACATATACTCAAAGAATGCTTTATTTACTTTTTTCATCTGTTTTTATTCTTACCCTGAAGATGAAAAAGTTGTATAAGAAGTGTCTGATTATGTGGAAGCCTCACTGTTTACTCGGAGTGTGTTATTTTGTGCCACTTCTTAAAATATTTAAACAGCTGACTTCATCTCTGAAAGGGGTGGTCACAAAACTAAAAGAAGTCAATCTGATCCATGCTTAGTTTAGATTAGTTTAGTTTAGTTATTTATTTCAAACATATTCACATTCACAATTCAAATATCATAATACTGGTTTCGACGACTACTTGTTTGAAAAGGGGGTGGAAGTATAAACTTATTCGATCCTGGCCCGTTTCTTTTATTTTTTACTTTTACTGATTGCATCTTTAGACTGCGGCAGATTCAACGATGTTTTGTGCTTCGTTCTTCATTTGCATTTGTGCTTGTAGTTGTGGTGCGCAGCAGGAGTCGACCTGACGGGATGGAGAGTCAGCAGCCAGGAGGTGGCGCCACCCAAAGCACCATCAGGCAGCGGTGACCCCCTGCAGCCTGAGGAGGACCGAGCGGACAAGAAGAACCCGTCACCTGAGAAGAGGAAGGTAGCCCTTCGTGTTTTAATGACTTATTTCCTCCGTAATGAACCATAAGTGACCCTTTTGTTTTCTTACTTTATCACCATTGTTTTTATCTTCCCATCTGTGTCTCAGTCTAAGGAGCTCCAGGAGACAGACAGCATGAACAGTCGAGTGTGGATCCTCACCAGCACCCACTCTGCCAGCAAAGTGGTCATTATCGACGCCAACCAGCCTGGTTCTCTGGTCGACCAGTTCAATGTCTGCAACGCACACGTGCTCTGCATCTCCAGTGTGCCAGGTCAAATAGAAAACACCATTTTATGCCTGATTGTTTTATATTTAGACGTAAAAGTAAGTTTTTTTGGGGGGTATTTTTGCTGCTCATGTGTATTTCTGGTTTCTCCAGCTGCAAGTGAGAGTGATTATCCAGCAGGAGAAATCGTGTTGGATCCAGGTGATGGAGGAGCGGGAGGAGGAGAAGACATGGGAGGTGTGGAGGGCATGTTGGCTGGCATCACGCTGGTTGGCTGTGCCACGAACTGCAGTGTTGCCCGTAGCAACTGTTCCTCGCGTACAGACACACCCATAGTGGATAAAGGACAAGGTGGGCTCATCATCAAGACAGCATCTTGCAAAAGTTTCCAAACTGCTTTAACTTAAACTCATCTTGTCACATTTCTACCTCAGACTTGATTGCACTTTATTGGGGTTTTATTCAGTGGATCAACATAAAGTACAACGTATTTGCACAAGAGAAAAATATTCCAGGGTTTTAAAATGTGACCGATAAATAAATAAAAGTGTGACAGACATCTAATTCAGTGCCTGGGAAGCCATCTTCTTCTTGCACTGCAAAAAAAAAATTTTTACCAAGTATTTTTGGTACAGCTTCTAGAGTAAAGTACACTATAAATAAGACAAAACTAGCTTACATCATGATATAGAAGCTGGTTCTAAATCAATGAAGTGGTTATATGTGAAATAATCTATCGGTGGAACTGGTGCTTTTCATCAATAGTAAGCTCGTATCATGATGAAAAGTTACTTGTGAGATAGTTTTATCTTATTTCAAGTGCGCTAAAATATTTGTACTAGAAACTAGACTAAAAATACTTTGTGAAATTTTGTGTTTTCGTTGTGGTTTGTGCCGACCCGTTTTGCACACGTAGGCACAAAAAGTTTGTTTTGAAGTTTTGTCATAGATTCCCAGTTAGATTAGTCTGGACTTTGACTGGTCTATTCTAAGACATAAATATATACTTCAGTTTAGCTCAGGCTTCATGTTTAGAGTCAACCATCACGCTGGTCTAAGTCTCTTCACTGGGTTTTCCTCTGATTTTATGCTGTATTTAACTCCATCCATCTTTGCATCAACTCTCATCAGCTTTTCTGACCCTGCTGCGTTTGTGATGTGACAAAATACGCAAAAGTCCAAGTGGCGTGAATATTTTAGCCTTGCTCTGTACCTGACAGAGGAAATAAAACTGTGTGTCTACATTTCTCTGTTGTTTTTCTGCAGCCCCTGCTGCTCCCCCCATGAACGGGAAGATTCACCCCGCCCAGTCAGCCGAGGAAGCCACGGAGGCCACGGAGGTTTCTGAATCCACGGCCAGCCACACGGAGATGGGGTCCGGACGTCCGGGGCCCTTCACTGAGCACGTCTTCACCGATCCTCAGCCTCGTCCGGCAGATGATAGGTGGGGAATAAAAAGTTGCACGGAAATTGTGTCAATAAGTGTCCTGGTTGAGGCTTCGAATGGTGTCTGTCCACTCAGGAGCGCGGGCCAGTCCAAAGAGGAATCGTCTCAGCCCGCAGAGTCTGAGGAAGGAGGGGAAGAAACCAAAAACTACACCAGCGTGGCCCCCACCATGTGGCTCGGGGCGCAGAATGGCTGGTGAGCAGATCTACTTCTTATGAGGTTTTACTTTTCAACAATTCAAATAAAGCTTCATGTTTTATTATATGAAATAAAACAAGAAGATAAAACTAGAAGCTAAATTGTAAACTCAACACTTCCTGATGTGCTTTGATGAAAGGAAAATATAACAATAGTCAGACAATTATGTGTATGTGTAGTGTATGAAGACAAAAATAAGTCTACACTGACTTAAATAAATTAGGTTTGAAAATGCAGTTTTTTAAAAGTTAAAAAGAAATAGCAGAAACAAGAAAGAAAAGCTGTCTTCTCGTTGCTAACCTTCTTTCCCTCCAAGGCTTTATGTCCACTCTGCTGTTGGAAACTGGAAGAAGTGTCTCCACTCCATCAAACTCAAAGACTCGGTTCTCAGTCTGGTGTAAGTCAGACATCCCTCCACATCCTTTTTATCGCAGCTACATGTCATTTAGTTGCAGCTCTCTGCCCTGAATTCAGCGTCTCTCTCTCTCCAGTCTTTCAGCAGTTTCCGTCTACTATCTCCTTTCAGGCACGTGAAAGGTCGTGTGCTGGTTGCCCTCGCTGACGGGACGCTCGCCATATTCCACCGATCAGAAGGTGTTTGCATCTTGACTGTTTCTTCATGTTGGTGTGACTGCCTCCAGACGCTTCTGTCTGTTGCGGTGGCATCGCTTCACTGTGTTTTTGTCTCCAGACGGCCTGTGGGACCTGTCCAACTACCACCTGATGGACCTCGGCCGGCCTCATCACTCCATCCGCTGCATGGCGGTCGTCCACGACAAGGTCTGGTGCGGCTACAAGAACAAGATTCATGTCATTCAACCCAAAAGCATGCAGATCGAGGTGAGTTACAGGACATCCCTCTGTTAAACAACTGAATCCAACATTTAGCTTCAGTTTTTCCTTACGGTACATCAGCTGCTGCTGCTTTTTTCTAATGATTTTCTCCGTTCCCGGTTCTCTGTTGCTTCATAGAAGTCGTTCGACGCCCACCCCCGGAGGGAGAGCCAGGTGCGTCAGCTGGCCTGGATCGGTGACGGCGTGTGGGTCTCGATCCGGTTAGACTCCACCCTGCGTCTGTACCACGCGCACACGCACCAGCACCTCCAGGATGTGGACATTGAGCCATACGTCAGCAAAATGTTGGGTGAGTTCAAGCTCCGTTAAAGCGGGTTCATGGAGATTTTACGCAGTTAGATATCGTTGCATGGGTATTTGATGTTGAACCCCGGCTCTGGGTTAAAGGTACCGGCAAGCTGGGCTTCTCGTTTGTGCGGATCACGGCCCTGCTGATTGGTGGAAACCGTCTCTGGGTGGGGACAGGAAACGGCGTGATCATCTCCATCCCGCTGACAGAGAGTAAGTACGACAGAAAGTGGGAGAATCATGGAAGAAGACCTGTAAAATCTGTGAAAGACTCAAGAATTAAAGGTTCACCTTCTATCACCATAATGGTCCCAAAAATACAGCCAATCACGATAGGTTTAAATCAGCTCATATTCATGTGTCCTGTCCACTGAAATTTGCAAAATTTGCTAACTAATCTGACTGAGATTGTGCAAAGCTGGAAGATGCATACGCCAAAAGATTATTATTAAAAAGTTTTAGAATGGCTTTTTTAAATCTCATTTATGAGCTGCTTTGTGTCGGTCTGTTACATAAAATCTTAATTAAACAAATTTTAATTACTCTATTAAGGATTATAAGTGTTTCGCAGGTATATCACAACATACCATAAATAAAAAGCTTTGTAGTCCCTTGTGAGAGGGATATTTTCTGATTGTGTTTACATTGTAGAAACATTTAGGTAGCCTTTTTTTTTTCATTATAAAGAAATTAGATTGATTTGAAATTGATTTGAGGTTGATGGCTTTACCTAGAAATTACTTCAAATTACTTAGTAATGGCTTAGAAAGTTAGTTTGGATTTAATAGAACTACAAAACAGAAAATATGAAAAACAAAACAAGATCCTTCCCTAAACTGGTTCTTTGGATTTTTACTTATAAAAAATCTAAAAACTCCCGCCGACCTTCTCCGCTCTTCTCCAAGCATTTTCTCCCTCCTCCGTCTTTCCTCTCTCCCTCAGTGGTTGGACCTCCTTCTCCCAGTCTAGGTCGTAACTTTTTTCTGTTGCTTTCCTCTTTCTCGCCCCTCTCTCCTCTTCTCGCTCCCCCCCAAAGCGGTGGTTCTTCACCGGGGACAGCTGCTGGGGTTGAGGGGTAAGTGGGAGCGCTCCCTCCCTTCCTCCTGCTGTTGAGATCTAACTGTTCTCACCCAGTCAACCCTTCATATTTACCTGCAGACCTCCAGTATTCTACATGCTTTTTGTTGTTGGTATACTTTCAGCAGTCTTGTGTTTTATTACTCTACTGAGAAACACTAAAAGTTCTTCAATTATTTTTATTGTCACATTTTACTGATTAGATGCTTTGCATGACAGTTTTTCGTTTTTTTGTCATATATATCTTCTCTGTGTAACACATTTGCTGCATGCAAGATCTTTGATTTATTATTTTATTTTGGGGCTTAAAGTGTTTATTTTTGCATGTGGGATTTTTGGTGAGAGCCTTCCTGTTTGCCTTCTCACCAATATGCTTTCTCTCTCTTTCTCCATCAGCCAATAAAGTGTCTCCTACGTCCTCCGGCGGGGTGATCCATGTGTACGGCGATGACAGCTCTGAGAAGAGCACCGGCAGCTTCATCCCCTACTGCTCCATGGCCCAAGCGCAGCTGTGTTTCCATGGACACCGTGATGCTGTCAAGTTCTTCGTGTCCGTACCAGGTAACTATAGATCATGGCTTTACATTTAGGTTAATGAACCGCTTTTCGTAACGCCTTCAAGTGACTTTTTTGTTCATGAGGTATGAAAGAGATGTCAACACAGTATAAAATTAAGCTTGATATCACTTTGAAGGCCCCAAAACACTGTTAGGAAATGTAGGTCACCTAAATTTGATGACTTTAGCATTATTCTTTTTTCATCCATGCCTGAATGCCAATTTTAAGTCTAATAACTCCTCACACATATTGAAAACAAAACAGAGCCCAGAGTGGAGCCTTGAGGTACGCCACATGAACGTGGTGCTGGGACAAAACAGTGTCACAAATCTGAACATTTTAAAGCATCCCTCCACAACGAAGAGCTCAATTTGAAACTATTAGGTTTTTAGATTAAGACAGATTGAGCAAGTTTCAAAAGATTGGCCTAGATGCTTTGTTTACCTGTCTTAATGTCATTTGCACAGAATTGATAGCTTTTATGTTAATAAAACATAAAAATATTTTAAACCTCAAAAGTAACATATTGAAAACAAGGCAGGGCCCAGATGATAGTCTTGAGGAACTCCACAAGAATCTTCAATACCACCATATTTTAAACCCTCCATCAAAGGAGAACTCAATTTTAATATTTTAAATTAGATTTAAAATACAGATTATGACTTTTTTCTAGGCTGTCCTGTATGTGCAATTAAAATTTCCAAATTGCTATTTTACATTTAATGACTTGTTCCTTTTTTTTTTTTTGCACAGGTAATGTTTTGGCCACCTTAAACGGCAGCGTTCTGGACAGTCCATCCGAAGGTCAGAGCACCGCAGCACCCACAGAGACGGAGGCTCAGAGCGTCAAGAACGTGCTGGTGTTAAGCGGAGGAGAGGGCTACATCGACTTCCGCATAGGTGGGCAGCGACTCTCACAAACCTTCACGCTAACAAAAATCACTCAATTTGCTGTTTTCTTAATAAAACACATACATGGTGTTAGCTACTATGTCACTTTTCTAATAACATTTTATTAAAAGCTACATTTTTGGGTAACACTTTATTTGAAGGGGTGTGAATAAGACTGACATAATACTGTCATAAACATGATGTAACACCTGTCATGAACATGAAGGAGTTTTCATGAACACGTATGACTGTTGTCATAAAGTGTCATTCGGTAAATAATGACCCTTTTAATGCAAAGTTGACACTTTTAATGAACTTTTAGTGCAAGTTTTAGTACAACTTTGCATTGAAAGTGTCAATATTTACTAAAAAATACAAAGTTAGCAATTTTAATGCCCTTTCAAAGCAACTTTTAGTGATATGTTGAATTAAAAGTGTCATAATTTACCAAATGATACTTCATGACAACAGTCATAAACATTTATGAAGACTCCTTCATGTTCACAACAGGTGTTATGTTTATTACAGTGTCGTGTCGGTTTTATGCACACCCCGTCAAATAAAGTGTTACCCATTTCTGTGTACTAATGTCACTTGTCATATGTAAGCTAATTAACTGCCCAAAGAGGTGTTTTATTTTCATCAATTATAGGAATAATTGTGTCCCGATCCATGTTTTTATTTTTTCCTGCAGGTGATGGGGAGGATGATGAGACGGAGGAAGGTGACAGCGGCGGTGGGGCTTCGCAGATGAAACCTGCTTTGAGCAAAGCTGAGCGAAGCCACATCATCGTCTGGCAGGTGTCCTACGTGCCGGAGTGACGCCTGAATTGCTCTAGCAGTACACCTGAACATCTTATTGAAGAAATCTCGCTCTCTCCTGCCCCCGCCCCCAGAAGCTTCAAGCCACTATAACTTTGTAATTATTCCCCGGTCATGTAAAAGTTCCCTTCTGGCTCTGAAAAAGAATAAACACTTCAAGCTGCGCATCTTTCCTTGTAACTATTAAACCCCCCGCTACCCCACCACCTTTTAACTTTAATGCCTTGTAATTACCTCCTTTGATCTAGTTATCTGCTCGCCATCCTGTGTCTGTCCCACACAGGGCCTTGTAACCATCATCATAAGCCTTGTAACTACCTCCCTCCTCTGTAACCATCGAATACTCACCCTGTAAGCACACCTTATCTCTGATATTCAGTCTCGGTTGCATCGGGCCCAGAGCTCCTAATAATTTTTGCCATTAAGTTCGCTATCTATGGAAATTTCAATCTACAAACAAAAACAAGAAAGGAGAGCAACAGATACAGCAATGTGATGGTAGATGAAGTTGCATTTTCAAAACAAAAAAGGGTAAATTTTACAGTTCTTATGCAATGATATAAGTTAAAGTAAAACACATTTGGTCCCAGTGAAAGTAAATGTTGAATAAGTTGAGAAATTACATTTCTTTTCCCCCTTGAAATGCTTTACAGCCTGTTTAGGTCCTGATTGAAAACATGCATTGAAAAACTAGACTTATTCCTCTCTCTACATCTTGTCATGTTACAACCATAAATGTAATTTATTGGAATTTTACATGATAAAGCAACAAATTCATTTAAAGGTTTCAGGGTAAAAGGGGAGTTAATGCAAATCCACAGCGAACATTTAGGATTTTATAATTAGTATCTCATCATTTATCCTCTCATCCGTCTTGTGTCCAACTCTAGGTGAGTCTTCCCTGTCTGTGCTAAACAAAAGCATCCTCGCAGCATGGCGCTGCCGCCACCACGTTTCACTGTGGGTACGGTGCTTTCAGGGTGACATGCAACATTAGTTTACCACAAAACAACTGTAATTTTGTAAAGAAAATTAAAAACACACAAGTGAATTCTCTTTACTAGTCAAGTGGTGTTTTTTAGGATTTTTATCATGGATTATGAGAGTAAAAGGTGCTAAATACAAATATATGCCTCTCATTTCAATTGCATTAACTTTTATGGATGTAACATGACAAAATGTGGAACAGTTAGTAATTTTTCAAGGCACAGACCTGTTCAGTGAGAAAAATCCTGGAAATATGCGGTGCGGCCGCAGCAGTCTGAGACAGGTGAAAGGTCAGACCGTTTCAACATCCACTCAAACTGGTAGTTTAATATTTCAAACCTTCGGTTCCTAAAAGATTTCCCTCTTTGATTGGCTGTGGATCAGATGGTTTGGTGTGAAGCAGGTAAACAGTGGCATGCTGTTATTTTATGTACAGGGATAACTGTAAATGTCCGGACGCACTGAAGCCCATCCTCTTTGTTCAGTATGGAAACTCGTGCATTGATCTCTATCTGTGGATTAAATATTAAAACATATTTGTGTGCCGAAAGCAATCATCTTGAGTGTGTGCTGGATTTGTTTAGTTTGCATCAAAGGAGAATGCAACAAGTACAGAGCAAAAAAAACATCTCAGAAAGATTTAACTAGTTTTTTAAATTTTTTTATTCAAGTTTAATAAATGAACTTGCTCCATTTTTATTGCAGCGTTATGACAGGCTACAAACTGAGCCTGGTATAAAAATACAAAAGCAGTAACAATACAGAGTTCAATGCTGTTCAAAAGTTGGAAACTTTACATTCAAGTACTTCCACATGATCATCTTTACACCCATAAAGGACCTGGAAAATGTGATACAACTGAAAAAAGGCTATTTTTATGTTTTAATAAATATGAATTTTCTTTTTTTAAATCGTGTAATGAGTCAGTTTCAGATCCATTGTCTTCATAATTCCAGATTCTTATTGCAACAAGTTATCCTTATAGCTTAAAAACTAAAAACATTACTGGTCCTAACTATTTCAGTCTATTTAATGCACCTTTGTTTTGTTAAAAGGGCAGTGTTATGTATTTTCCTGTGCCATTTTTTTTTAGCACAATCAAGTAACTATGTTACCTTCAGTTGTTATAAAAAATTCTATATATCAAATGTGACTTAAGATAAATTCGACTTTGCAATTTAACGCTTTGAAATTGGGCTTCTGTCTCTTTAAGATACGCCGCACTTCAAGAAGTCGCAACTGTGCTCCATGCTTAACAACGTCTTTACCAGCGTTGTACAGAGTGGTAGCTGGTATAATGAGCTCAGCAGATGTGCATTTCCACCGGGTGTTTGCTAATTGCTGCTGGCTAGTCTGAAGGAGCTAAGCAAGAAGCTCTGAAGGTTGGAAATTGCAGCTCCGAGGAGGAGCTTTGTTATCAGCGCTGGCGCTCAGTCCCATCACAACTGAATGGTTGCCATGGGAGACTAAATGATTTCTCAAGTATGTATGACAGGATCAAAGGAACACACCAGGTATGTTTTCATAACATAACATGATGCAAAGCTCAAAAAGGTCAATTTTACATAATACCGCCCCTTTAACTTTACCCCACCAAAAATGTAAACCAAGGAAATGATGCAGGAAAGCAGAGATGACCTTTCTTTGCTACAAACTACTGAAGCTAAAAAGATGACGTTAACTGAGGTTTGATCTTTTAAAGCTGCAGAAGCTCTGTAAACGTCAGTAGATCCAGTTGTTGGTGCTGCTCTCCCAGTGGTGGAGCTCGCTCTGACGGAACCAGAGACAGATTTCCTTCTGGGCGCTCTCCACCGAGTCGCTGCCGTGGATCACATTCCTGAACACAAAGAGTGAAAGTTGCTCCTCTGATTATCCTCCGGACGCAAAATGAACAAGTACTTTCCGAAAACACGACGATGTAAAAAAAGTAATACAATCGTCCTTTTTTTTTTTTAAACCAACAATATATCCTCACAATGACTTTAAAGGATTTCTGAGATTGTTAATTCAATGGTTACTATCCTGCAGTTTATTCTTACGCAGTATAACTAGAAAACATGTTTACATATTTCCACGGATAAAAGACTGAGATCGGACCTGTAACTTGCGGAGTAAGGTGATGAAATGACTTACCTGCCCACTTCCACACAGAAATCTCCCCGAATGGTTCCCGGCAGTGAGTCTGCGGGATTGGTCTCTCCCAGCATCTTGCGAGCGGTCTTCACAACATCTAAACCCTGCCACACCTACGCAAAACACAGGACGCTTTTGAACGCAACCCAACCCATCAAGACGTTGCTGAGAAACCCGTTGAGGAAACCCACCATTGCAACAACCGGTCCAGAACTCATGTAGCTTATTAGGGTGCTGTAGAAAGGCTTGTTCCTCAGCTCCCAGTAGTGTTCGCTTAGCAGCTCCTCAGACGCCTAGTGTGCATGTGCAACCAAGATAAACACATTCATTTACCAGATTGCGTCTCTGATCCACTGCGCTAACCCTCCGCAGCATTTGGACCACAAGTCAATACCTTTATTAGCTTAAGAGCAACAAGTTTGAAGCCTCTCTTCTCAAAACGACGCACTATTTCTCCCACCAGTTTTCGCTGCACACCATCCGGCTTCACGGCGATGAAGGTGCGTTCGTTCACCCCCGTCCAGCCTGAAATGGCACACAGGGAACTGTTTAACTTGAGCATAGCATGCGCTTGAGGCCAACAACAACTTAGACCAAACTCAAACCAGCATCCCAAGCTCGACACTGAACTTCTAGCAAACATATTAAAACATTATGTCATTAGAATAGAATACTTTATCGTTTCCCAAGTTGGAAATGCAGTTAGATTATCAAGTAAATCTGTATCATTCAGCAGTCGTTGTCTGTGTTACTTGATTTTAATTATGCTCTTTGTTTACTAATCCTCTATATAAAAACCCTCTTCGCAGAATATGGTGTTAATGACCTATTATACAAAGGTGAAACTATAAAATATGATTATATGAAGTAATTCTAGAATTTCTGAAGGCTGCTGGTTGCATGCATATCAATAATTTTTATTCATAAAAATAAATAAACAATGCATAAATCCTAAAATAATCAGGTTTGGGGTCAGCACTGACAGATCCAGCCTTGGTATTCTCATCCATTGATTAGCATCGCCCCCTAGTGGACGCCTATAAAAATGCTGACATTCACAATTTGAAATTCAACTTACATCTCAATAAGCTTTATGCAAGTACTGTATTCCAGTATTTTCCAGTATTTTCATGCGCAACAGCAGCTCTGCAGTATGTTCTGCATGGCAGCTGGATTTAAAACAAAGTACCTGCAGCAGGTGCTCAAAGATCTGCACTTCGACATCATTTCAAGCCACAACCCCGCACTCCCCGCCGTCCAAACCAGAAGTTAGGAACCTCACCGGTTTCATCAATCCGCGCCTGTTTGGGCACTAGATCTTCCAGCTCCTGCAGATCTCGCTGTGACCTTTTTGTCGGCCTCATTGTGGGGACTCTGTCTGCCGCAGCCTATCAGATCCCACAGTCTGCGCACGAGCACAGATCTTCCCAATAAGCAGCGCGCGAACCCTTGAGCTAATAATAGGATGATGAATCAACTTTTCTGACAATGAGGAGCGGAACGCATGAACCACGCTGCGTGCTGTTAGACCCGCGGCTGAGAGAACACGTTAGTTAGTCATAATTCATTAGTTCGGGTTGTTTTAGTCACATTTGGCAGTCTGAACTAATGCAACGCTCCAGTTAAAGTTAGAGAGCTTCTTAACTCCACTGTACCGGATGTGTGTTGCCTTCGGCTAACCGAGGAGGCGACTCTGACCCACCAGCATCTCCTGGAAACCGAAAATATCACCTGGTAAAACTCAAAGCGAGGCTCGGTAAACTACAACCCTGCCACTAAAATACATGTAATACCAACCTGACTGGAAGACGTGGGCAAAAATAGACAGAAACAGGCAGATCATTGTCGATGCAGGACGGAGCACACTGTGGTCTGGGAGAATGAAGGAAGGAGGAGAGCTACGTCACGTTGCTAAGGAATGCTCCAAAGCGCGAGCCTGTATGGCAAACCCATAAATATTTAATAGGTACACCAGGCGCTATAAAGCAAAAATATATTAAACATCTTCAATATAAAACTAGTTACTTTAACTTAAAAGTTCCCTCTGCTGCCTCCACAACTGGCTGAATGTAGAAGCTTCTGAGTTAAAAGATACAGAACAGATCTTGCATTAGATTAGAATAAGTGAAGTGTAACTCCATCATTGTTGTTTTTTTTTTTTAACCAGTGTTTGTGTGTATTTTTATAGTTCAGACTGTACATAAATCTCTATGGAAAAGAACGTCAGATGCCGCTGCAGTTCTTCTTTTTGCATTTTTAGAGCCCAGGGCGCATTGGCGCCATCTATCCACAGCACTTAGAAAATGTATTTTGATGTAATCATCACTCAAATGTTTCTCAAAACATGAGTCAAAAGGACATGTAAAAAAAGATTTTTAATATTTATCAGGACAATTTTGAATTCATCCTCTATATTATCTATTTTTATTTATCAAGTAAGATGGCTGTAGTTTTTTGTTTATACTTAAAGTTTAAAACATATAGGATCATTTGCTTTATTAAAAGCAGAATAATCGGTGTGTTGTGATTAGATTTAAATAATGTTCTGGTCAAACTGTACGGTAGAACTGCTTTTATCCGAACTGCACACAGCTAGACAAGTTTTTTAAAAGTTATTTTTGTGCAATGTACTGCAACTGACAGCAACAGTCTTCATACGTTTTGCACAGGATTCAAACCTGGAACCTTCTTGCTGCAGGGCAACAGTACAAACAACAGCAAATGAATTCGATGAAGAAAACAAATCACTGAAGGAGCCGGTTTGATCCCGCTTTTAATATTTAGCACATACAAACATACACGGTTCTTTTCTGAGATTATAAAGAAATCTTATTTGAGTCCAGTACTCGGCAGCGGCTCAAACGAATCCTTGAAAACACCGTTCTGGTTCACACCGCTGTCCCCTCTTTCCTCCGATTCTCTTCTTCCTGTCTGCGGAAATAGTCTTTGTTGAACACCACATTCCTCTGCAAGGGCAAGGCCGGCTCCTCTGTCACCACCCTCCCTGCAGCTCTCCCACGCTGTGCCAGGATCATGGCACGGAGCAGGGGAGGGTAGGAGACGTAGCGCACCGGAGGCTCCGGGAGGGGCTGAAAATCCTTGAACTGCTGCTCCATGTCTTTGGGAATCAGGCGCCAGTCATGGTACATCACCTTCTCCACCTCCTTCACCTCTTGCTCCTGTTTGCCTAACAAGCACATTTTAGTTATTGAATAGTTATGATTTTTAGTATGTACTTGGTGCATCTTTATCACAACAAAAAGACATTTGAATAATTTCTACTAATTTTAAATATTTTTATTAATTTTGCCACTTTACAGCACAGGGCCGCTGCCCTGCAACTTTTAGATGTGCCTCTGCTCCACCACACATGAATAGAATAATTAGGTCATTAGCAAGGCTCTGGAGAACTTATCTACACAAGAAGGAGGTAATTCAGCCATTTCATTCCAGTGTTTTTTACTTGTGGCACATCTAAAAACTGCAGGACAGCAGCCCTGGAGTTTGACACCCTGCTTTCTAGCCACAAACTGGGTTATTTTTTCTCCTCATGGTGCAACAACACTATATCCATGGTTTTTAAGATGTTTTGTAAAGACATCTTAACGAAAAGAAAATATGTGCATCCTATCATGATACCCCCAAATACAATCCAGTGCAATTAATTTTCTGCAAACATTACAGTGTCTGACTGGAATGTGGTTTACTTTTAGTGTAAGGTCTCAGATGTTTGTTAAAGAACAGTAGGAAACAAAGTCTTGATACAAAATGATTTTGTATCAAACGCAGTTTGTGGTTCTACTGTAACAAGAGGTATGAAAACCTTTGCAAGACACAGTAACTGATGCAGTCATTTTTAAAGCCAAATGTAAACATGATTAATTGTTTTTTCCAGTGTTAAATACTACAAAGTCACCTTTTTATGTGTAACTGTACATATTCATCCAGGTTCCTTATAAACAAGAAAAAACTCAACAGAGCCTAAGATTACCTTTATATGTGAGGATTCCCCATGCTTTGCCATGATCCATGTTCTATAAAAGTAAAGAGAACAGATGCTTTGTTGTTAGGATATTTATAAGTTTGTGCTTTTTCCCCCAAAACAAACATGTTTATGTTTCATTTGTTGACATATAGATCTGCAAACTCAACAGCATTGATGCAAAGGATTGGAATATTCAGCAGAGGCTGGTCTTAGCTGAGACACATTTTATCACTTTTATGGAAGTGTTTTTAGCATTGTTCCATAATGGTGAGACATTAATTAATCTGCTATACACCTAGCACTAGAAAATAACATTTTTATTAGTGAAGAAGAATCTCAGGTTGCTATTGAAATCAATTGGGCTGAGGCTTTTGGACAATAAAAAGTGCTCTGTAATGCCTCACAACCGTATATATACTGTTTGTTCTGAATCAAAGATGAAAAGGGCTGACTGGAAGCTGTACAAGTATTTTAATCATATCTACACATTTAGACAGGATGTCTATTGCATATTAACCATTTCTTTTAAAGTAGATATACATTGCATGTGTTTGTTACAGAAAAGCTAAATTTTAGCTTCGACTAATAAAAAGCATGAGGTTTCTGTTAAATTCCAAAAATAGATTAGAATACTCAGCATTTACGTTTGTTATGGTAGGAGAGGAAAGGACTGATCAACCGAAATTAATCATGTATAAACAAATAAAAGCAAGACAGCTTCACTGGTGGTGTGTGTACAGTGCAGTCCTCCAGCTCACCTCGGCTGTGTAGTCCACCTTGACCTTGGTAATCTGCCAGTAGCTCGGCTCTGGGTGTTCCTCCAACCAGGACTTACGGGTGAACATGCGGCCGACTCCGAACAGCCTCATCCCCGCCAGCAGGGAGAAGAGGCGGCTCTCCCTGCGGACGTCCTGCCAGGCCAACACGGGCAGCATCTTCCCAGTGAGAGGCCGCCTCATGTTCTCGTAGTCCAGGGCGTACTTCTGCGACTCCTTCGGCCGAGACTTCAGCTCTCGGTACGCCCGGATCTTCCGAGCCATTTCTGCGATGAGACGGAGCCGCTTCTTTTTCGCCATGATTGCAAGTGGACAAACACCCGGTCACAGTATACCCTGAGGACGAAAATTGTTGTTACATCGACCTGGTTGGGGGCGGAAATTGTGTAAGCGTAGCAGACCTCGGTGCTACAAACAGATTAAAATTACTAAGAACCAGTAAACGGTAACCACCTGGTATGAAAATACAGACTATCTCCCAATGATACAATATATTAGTCTCAATGCCTGAAAATGACCAAGGAAATTAACTCCTAGTTGACCTCAGTTAGCAAAGCACACATTTTCCGCACATGGTCCGTTCATAAATAGTCCCTGAAAGAACTGCGATTGTAATTTGGTTCCGCAGCAGAGAAATTCTGGTTCCAGATACTACTAATACCCATACAAATACTAAGTCTTATTACTTTTTATGTGAAAATTTGGTTACAAAGATTATACTTTTAAATAAAGTAGACAACGGTTAACATCAATACTCTAATTAACTCAAAAAGAAAGCTTCTTATTTGAGAAGTATGAATATCTTACGGATTTATCCCAACGCGTGTTTTTTATTTGTTCTCAAGAGAGTAAGCTAAGTTAACTGGACTTTATTACCTTAAATAATCATTAGCAAAATATATTTTATGCATTTCCAGGACAGATCATGGAAAAAAGAAACTGAAAATTTGCTGAATGCTGAATCTCTTCAATCAAAATAACAGTGTTGGCTAAAACCCTTTTTAATTTAAGAAATGTTCCCATTTTTAGAACAACCTGGTATAATGTCACATGGCGACATCCATTTCTGCATGAAGGCATTCATTTTCAGTTCATCTGACAAATTTTAAACGCCACAAATAAAATAGAAAAGGGGTTGATGATTTTTTTACCCTATAAACACTAAAATTCTAGTTTTTCAATGGAACTGCAGGCGAATGACGAAGAGGTGATCTGGTGCCCGTCAGACAAAAGACAAGAGAAATGAAATTGGGGGAAAAGAAGAAGAAGAAGAAGAAGAAAAAAAAAGTCGAAAAAGCGCTGGTGGCGCGCGGGGCTTAAAATAACGCACGCGAGGTCTGACCCCTCAGGACTGAAAATATATTTGTTTACTGCTGCTTTTGATCAAACAGTCTGGTCAATAAAAATGTTTGAAACATGTTTTTTTTTTTTGCCTTTCATAAGTGTAATTTAGGTCCTTTTTATTTACTTTTATGCCATGCTTTATGCGTAGGCTGGATATTTTATTTTTTCTTTCTTTCGACGTTTTAAACTTTGGACTGCCTTGTTTATGAACGGTGCTAAATAAGGCCGCCTTGCCTTAAGGTCGGAAACATTTTTTTTTCTTCGGTTAATTCCTGAAGCAGCCACACTGCCACATTTGAATGCTGCAATTTATTTGAAACTCTCAGATGTTTGTTAAAGAATAGTAGGAAACAGAGTCTTGATACAAAAAGATTTCAAAATGTCAATATTTCAAAAATGTTGACAGACTGACCATTCCCGATAAGGTTTGGTTTCCTAATTTCCATATTTAGAAAATGTCTTTTAATTTGGTTCAAAGCCTTAAAACTATTTTTGCAAACAATTTCAGACTGAGGTCATTTTTTTACTCGTGTGTTCTGAATTAATTTTCTTTTTTTATTATTTTTAAGTTGGCTTCTCGTTGCCAGACAGATTCTATTTAATTTATATTTTACCAAGCGGCCAAATTAGTTAGCAAATATTTTTTTAGCAGTAGTTATGCTTCATAAAATGCAAACATGGGAGCAATTTAATTAATAAGCAGTTCTGTTTTGTTTGATTCTTGCAATTAAGTCAATTTATTTTGAAGTCGAATGTTCTATCATACAAAACTACAAGTGACTGTAATTACACATGTTGTTAGCTGGTATGCAGGCTCAAACCTCCCTGTGAATTAGCTCCTCCTGTGTTTGTTTACACGGTCACACTGGCAGAAAGTAGGTCATGGAAAAACGAAACGAGGCGAGTCACCTCTTCGCGTCTTGTGTGTTAACTGTCTAGTAATACCCGGAATCAAAGGAACACCACCCCCGTGGATTAGTCGGGTTTATGTGTCACTAGAGGCCATTTTAACAGGTAACGACTCTACTTTTTATCCATCCTGGGTGGATGTGGGCTAACAGTTGCTAGCCGCGCAATGCTAGCTCTTTTTATGCATCAGTAGCAAGGTTCTTCATTCTGGTTGTGCAATAAGTCGCAACAAACAACAATTTAGTGATTCATAAACACATAAATGGCAGCGAACAAGTAATTCGAAGTCACGACTTTATTTTTTTATTATAGTTTTAAGACGAAGCTCAATCCGAGGAGTTGGCTTGCGTTAGCTGCTCGGTTAGCTCAAGGCTACGAAGCTGATCAAGCTAGCGAAGAAAAACAGTAAATATTATAGTGGGTGTTTTTTTTGTTTTTTTGTTTTATTTGTGTTAAGTAATATATGGTTAGGTTGTGTGAATGCGATGATGCTTATTTCTGTTGCTTTACACAGATTCGATATTTTTGTAACATCAAGGCTATTTTGTCTGCCAAAACAACCGATTTTAATGTAAGAATGAGAAACAACAATAAATTAGATATTTGGCAACGAATGCAACGAATAAAGGAAAAGGTCTTCATGAAAACAAATACGATGCACAACGCAATGCGAAATAGAATACGTTTCATTTAGAAAAAGAATAAAAACATAAATACTTAATTACAGGGTTTGTTGACAAGTAGCAGTAGGAACTAAATAATATTCCACTGCACTACAGTGGAATATAACCTACTATTATATTTGAAAACAAATAATTATTTATTGCTTTCAAATATAATAGCTGCAAATTTTCACTGGAAGAATTTTCATTTAAATAGTAGTTAATGTTTAATCATTAGCACATTCAAAGGCTTTTGATCATTTTTATTTCCATTATTTATTTTATATTTTGTGTTCATTATAATGTTTGTAAACATATTTTATTACACGTTTATTACGGTGTTGTAAGTTTGACTCTTAATTATGGAAGATGCTTTAAAATATGGTTACATAATTAGAAAAAAATAGGATAGTAAAGGGTTTGCTGCAAGATTGTGCAACTTATCAACTTTCTATTTCAGTTTCTATTTCTGAAATATAAGCCATCACTTGATTAGTAGTAATTGCAAAAAATAAATATTATTTTGTCACATTCCGTGCAAGAATGTAGAAACCCAGGCAGAGGAAAATACTGTGAAATCAAGAATTTTATGTAATTTGCTTAAATGTTAATCTAAGAAATCTGGGTTTGTGATCTAAGGACTCTTCTTGTTCCCTAAGGGTCATTTTCACCCTCTACCTTTACATGTACAGTGAAAGAAAAGCAAGGACGGAGACTGTACTGGTCGCTGACTGTGCCATGTGACTCTCTCAGCCTAGGCTAGTCCTTAAAGTAATCAGTCAATTTGTGTATCTTTAGAGTAAGCTGCCCTTAAATAGAGTCGGACATGTTAGTGTAAAAACTTGGAGGAAGAAGTTTATATGACGCATGTTGGTTTGTTTTCCTTCAGCCGCTGGACTAATGCTGCTCCTTAAACATCTGGACTGAACCGTGATCGAGTAGCAAAATTCTTCTGCTTGTTCGACTCTGCTACCATGTCAAGACGGAGCAGGAACAGCCGGGCTTGGCGTTACGTTTGGGGTGGGATACGAAGGGACGCTGACGCCCGGGCCCTCGTGTTGGCCTCTGAAGCTGAACAGTGGCGCTACGAACGGCTGGAGGTAAACCATTCGAAACCGGAAATCATTTTGGTTCATGTGATGCAGAAAAGGGAAATGTCTGATCATTAATAACTGCAGATTTGTGTTTTGATTCCCCTGATGTATTGAACATTAAGAGTTGTTCTTTAAAATCTCTCTGTAAAGTACAGTGATTCTGACTCGGAGGCGGACTACTCAGCCGTGATGGTTCCTCCGGTCCCCAGTGCTGTCCCTGTTACAGGAGAGTCTTACTGTGCCTGCGACTCCCAGGCAGAAACCAGCTACAACCCTCGCCTACGAGGATTTCACCAAGTCAAAGACTGCCACTGTGGAGAGGATGACCAAGGTGCAAAGCAGCTGCACAGTTTTAACAACAACCTCTAACGTCTCGGTCAAACTGTTATTAAAAGGAGAGCAACAGTAGTTTTAAATCTTAAAACGGCTATGATAAATGTATAGAACATTCAAGAAACTGCAGAAATCTAGAAATTTGGGTCGGAAAGACACGCATGTTTGCAAATTTGATATTTGGCAACAGTCCAGTCAACCATATTTGATTTCTTGTTTCATTTGCTGTCAACATGACCTCTGATGTCGCAGATTTCGACTGGGTTTGGGATGCAAGCAGCCGTTCGACTGCAACATTGCTGACCTGTGACAATCGCAAAGTGAGCTTCCACTCTGACTACAGCTGCGGCACGGCGGCCGTCCGCGGTTCCAGGGAGCTGGCGGATGGGCAGCACTTCTGGGAAATCAAGATGACGTCTCCGGTGTACGGAACAGACATGGTAAGCCTCTAGGATTTGTCGATAGCCATGAGAGGGAAAAAAAAAAATTATGCTGAATAAAAGCTGATTTGTGCTGAAATTGTTATTTCTGGACAGATGGTTGGCATTGGAACATCTGATGTCAACTTGGACAAGTACAGGCACACGTTCTGCAGTTTGTTGGGGAAAGATGCAGACAGCTGGGGGCTCTCCTACACCGGTAAGCTCAACAGTGTTACCAGGGAACAAATGTCTGCTTGGAACATTTAAAGGAGCGTGTGATGGATCGTGTTTTCCAGGATTGCTGCACCATAAAGGAGACAAATTGAAGTTCTCCTCCCGTTTTGGACAAGGATCCATCATTGGAGTTCATCTGGACACGTGGCACGGCACACTCACTTTCTTCAAGAATCGGAAGTGTATAGGTAAGTAAAGTTTATGTTAATAGAACGTTTTACCACATTACAACAAACCTAAATGTATTTTATTAGAATGTTACATAATAGACTAACACAAAGTAATGCTTAATTCCGATGTTGAAGAAGGTCTGTTACAAAAAACCTTTTCCTCAACCTCTCCTACGGTGACCAACAGTTGTGAACGCACAGCAAAAAACGCTGCAAATAAAAAATGTTGCAACCACAGGAAATAGAGTAAGGGGGAAAATGCTGCAGTTAGAAACAGCAAGTATGAAATGCTGCAAACTCGCTCAACAAAATGGATGTTCTCCACACCACTAGGGGGTGTCAGCCAACAAGTCATACGGGACCTGACTCTTAGTAACCCATTGAAATATTTAGATTTATATGGTAAAAACCGGATGTCTAGAAGACAGACGGAGAAAGGAAGGAAGAGAAATTTCAGTTATACTTCATGTCTTTTTGAAACACGCCATCTTTTACAACAACAAAAACATCAGGAAAATCATTTAGGTAATATTACCTACTCCAGACTCCCCCTAGTGGCCTGGAGCATTTTTTTTTGCAGTTGTTTTGGCTACTTGTGGCATTTTCTCTTTTTATTCTATTTCCTGTGATTGCAGCATTTTGCTTGTTGTTGCTGCAGTTCTTAGTGCTTTTCTGTTGCATTTGTGTTTGTGTGTTTTGGAGTTTGAATCATCCATGAATTTGGAGCACATTTCACTGTTTGCTATGCATTCGCACCTGTCGCCCACCTTACTCTTTACTTACATAACCCAAAATAAAATCTAGTCATTTACTTTTTTTTTTACTTCAGGAGTTGCTGCCACAGAGCTGCACAATAAGAGGTTTTATCCGATGGCGTGCTCCACCGCGGCCAAGAGCAGCATGAAAGTCATCAGGTCTTGCTCCACGCCGACTTCTCTGCTGTACCTCTGCTGCGCCCGCCTCCGCCGCCTGCTCCCGGACTGCATGGACACGCTGGATGTGTTGCCTCTGCCGCCGGGCCTGCGCCAGGTCCTCCACAACAAGCTGGGCTGGGTGCTCAGTCTGAACAGCGGGGCCACGGAGGAGACCACAGAAGGGCCCGAGCGTTCCCCGCACTTACCCGCAACCCTGCCGGCCGAACCGTCGTTCTCCGAGAGTGACTCGGAGGGCTGCGCGTCCGACCCCGAGGCCTGCCAGAGGAAGAGATGCCGCTGGACGTGACTGGAAAGCTCAGAAGCGCTCGCAGTGGCAAACTGTGGCAGGGAGGAAAGCCTCCGGGACTGACAGAGCGGAGCGGAGGGAGCCCTGCATCTTTACTGTGACTTTTTCCTCATGCTATTCGTGTCAGCATCCCAACATTTTCAGTCATCTGTAGAACTATATGACCATACTGTATAATCTAGCACCGTTGTTGCCATTCGTAAATGGGAATTAGTGAACTGCTGGGATGTGTAATGTTCAGTGCAACACTGACATCAAGTAAGGCCAAATTTTGGTGGTCATCTTGGTTATTTGAAAAAAAAAAACAAAAAAAAACATTGTTTTTTTTTTTTTTTGTATGTGTGGTATTCTTACTCTAAATGTTCCCGGTGCATTACAGAAGCAATCTACCCACTTCATTGCTTCCGATCATTTTATTCTGTTGTCAAAGTGAAAAGCAGTGAATATTATTCGGTAAAAATTAGATCATTTTTAATTCTAGAAGTGGAAACATCATGAGTGCACTCTGACTCTTTTTATCCTCTACTAACAAAACCATGTTTTTGTCTTTCTTGAAACAAACACGTAATTAGCACCGCTAAAGGCTTAACCTCCTTGTATCGTGGCAGCATTTATAAATCCATCTGTAGTTTTTAGCTCCTTTAATGTCTATGTCGAACACATTTACGCACATTATTTATGTTTCAGAACTTTTTAAAAATGTGACTTTCTATGCCAATGTATTTAACATTAAGCCTTTTGTACAGTTCCGTTTATGCAAAAATGTATTTTTTTTATTATTATTGTTTCCCTGTTTTCTCCTCTTTGGTAAGTTTAGGTCTCAAACCATAGCAGTGTGGAATGTAAACTCTAATAGTTCCTGAGTTTTTTATGTTTACTGTTTTTACTCCACTATTTACTTTTGTCAACTTTTTGCTGTAGTTAAAAAAAAAACAAAAAACGTCTGAACCTGTTGGTAATTTCAGGTTTGTAAATTAACTAAGAAAGTGTGGTCTCACCATCATCTAAGTGAAGTTTTCTCTGCTCTTCTCACTAATAAACCAAGTAATCTCAGCAAATATATGTTCTGTTTTATTTTCTGGGTGTGTAAACTTCGTTAAAGTTTAAAATTTTACCCAATAGCTTTGGCTGCCGCATGTGTAACGCGCCAGTTCGACGCTATGAAGCTTACCGGAAATTGTCTTCACCGTAAACAACAACCATCCTCCACTGCGAGGAGAAAAGTGCCGAGCTGAACGAGTTGGCTGTTTATGTTAATTTAAAGTTTGAAAGTGATGCAAACCCGTACTGAATGTCTTCGTTCAATTCTTCTGCTGCCATTGCTAAAACATCCAACAATGCTAAAACGGCGCAGAAAATCGACGTCATCGTTCATAACTTCTCCTTCTGTTCACTGATTGGCCCGATTAAAATTCCACAAGTCATGAAGTTGTGCCCAAGTCGTTCCCATGGTTTATTTTTATTTCATTATTATTAACAGCGACTTGTCTTCTCATCGCACCATCCTCCTGGCCGTGTGGAAGCACTATAACTTTGAATTATTCTCCTGCCTCATTTGTCATAGTTCCAGATTTTTTTTTTTAGCTTTTTAAATCAGTGTTCCGACCACATACGTAGGTGAACTGGAGCTAACTTTTTCCATGTATTTCAAATTTATTTATCTATTTATTTTTTTGGCAATGCTGGGGTGACTGCAGCTCCTCCAAAATAACATTTGAGCAGTGATTGTTCAATGTCTGATGTCTATGCTTTTATTTTGAAGGAGGTTTGTGCCGTTTCTTTTCTTCTTCTTGACATTCGTCAGCTGATCCATTTCTGTTCACTCTTGAGAGCGGTGCCGCAGTCACTGATGACGTGAGTAGTGATATTAGTCATGTGACTCATAAGTGAATAAGTTAATTATCGCTACTGACTGCTTTGTTTAGCTGTTAGTATATTTCTATAGTTTTATTAATGTCTGTTTTACTCTTAATGTGGTTGATTTTGTATTAAAACTATGTAGCATTTAACCGTTAGTCTTGAGCTTTGACCAGTCAGTTCGTTAGAGTCCAAGTTCTGCATCGTTTAAGTTTAAACAGCACTTATGACCGAGGGAAAAAATGCTGATATTTAGGTCTTTTTACTCACTTGTTTTATGTTTACATTTTTACAATAGTAATTTGGAACTTTTAATTATTTCAGTATTTTCAGAAACTGCTTCACTATATATGCATCGTTGTACGGTTCTTCAGTGAAGCCCTTTAAAACATCTGATGACCAGCGTGCTTTCTGCCAGAAGCCCTATTGTGGTCAATTAAGCAAATCCAGCAACATAGGTCAAAATCCTCAACAGCTATAATTTTGTAGTGTTTGATTAAAATTGCATTTTAATCAAACACTAAAAATTTTTTACGCTGCACAACTGTAAAACAAGGGATTTCAATTAGAGATTGATCAATATTAGTTATTTAGCTACAGCCATGGGTAAAGAGTAAATATAATTATTTTTTTTTTGGTCAGATCTCAAAGGTATTGTCCACATATTGACAAAATTCATATTAAAGTTTCCATGAACACAAGAAAAGCCGTTTTGACAATGAATGGAGGAGGTTGAGTTTTATTTGGAAATCTGACAGGCATGGCTGAACAGTGAGCTCTCACTTTGAACAAACAAAAGAACAAAAAACAAAATCAAGACAGCAGCACTACAGGTAAACAATACTAGTGTCTGAGAATGTCATATCAAACATAAAACCACACATTATGCACTCAGATCTCTCTCACACAGACACACACACACACACACACACACAGTCATCTTCATGTGAACATGTGGACGTCCTCCAATAATAATCACACTATATCCAGAGGAATTCCAAGCACTTAGAACAATTACCCACAGTGCAATAAATCTAACTATACACAGATAATTTATATATTTTATGTATATAGGGTATTTCAATAAACAGTATTCCATTTAGACGGCTTCAATATCTTCATAGCTTTCCATAAATAGTGACAAAAAAAAAAAAATCATCTGAGATTCAAAGATGGTCCCCGAAAAAGAACATGAAAAAATAAAATACTAGTGTGCACAACGTTTCAGCAGTCTCAGAAAAACAAACAAAAAAAAAACAGATAATGATTAAAACCCACCAACAAAAGACAAAAATTAAAAGAGGAATGGGTGGAGGGGGGTAAACGTTGATACTCACACTCACAGCACAGACTGGTTACTACATTTACTGAGGATGGGAGGACTCTGGATCACTGTACAGTTTAAGATCAGACGATATATTCAGGCAGACTGTCCACACATCATCTCACAACAAACAGTACATGTTCATGCCCGTTCTGTACACACAAGACCTGACACAACCGGATGGCTTAAAACAAAATGGAGTAGATCACATCTAAAGAGGACGAGGCTGTCGAAAGCGACAGCCAGCATGTTTCTGCCGCCATCCCATCCTGTCAGATCCGCGGGGTGTCATGGAAGAAGGTGAAACTCTCCTATTTGTTCGCGCTGCTTCGATGTGGAATGAATGAGATGGTGGTTTTGATGGAGAGAGACACTTATTTTGTGGATAGGATGAGGGCCACGATCAGGCCGTAGAGCCCCAGCACCTCGGCGAAAATCAGGATCAGGATCATCCCCACGAAAAGCCGGGGCTGCTGAGCGGTGCCCCTCACGCCGGCGTCGCCCACGATGCCGATGGCGAAGCCGGCCGCCAGGCCGCTCAGGCCCACGCTCAGTCCGGCGCCGAGATGCAGGAAACTCCTAAACAGAGGACGCAGGAAAGAAAAATAAATAAATCTTAGTTTATACAGCTGTGAATTAAGTTTATATCTAAACTGGCCAGAGATGGGAAACTATGTTTGCCTTCATCAAAGCTAATCAGTCATTAGCTGTTTGAGTACTAGAAAATCTGATTTGCTTCATTTTCAGTCTATAAATGCAATAACCAATAACATGCACTTTGATGTACTTTCTCTAATAAATAAAAAATAAGATAAGGGTTGGTGATGTGCATTAATGTGGATAATCCTGTAATTTCTTCATTTTGATTAAAAACTGCAACTTCCATTAATTATTTGTGCTACAATCATTATAAAGAAGTGAGATCTGTCCAAATCTGGACTAGCAGCTCAGACCCCAAAGTAAACCAGGCAGGAAAAACATGATTGGTGCATTTCTATTAATTAGATGAGCAATTACAAATACTAAACAAAAAAATGGACATGGTAAAGCTTTAGACTCAGTCTTTGGATAGATACAATCTCAAAGTGACCTAATTTCACACCTGTTACTCAAGATGAACAAAGATGAACACTCGCATAAGATGCTGATGACAGTTTTAAAGAGTCAACTCCATAAACATTTAGAAAACTCGGTTTTATATTGAACGCTGCTAGTAATAGTATTTAGTGAACAAAACTAGCAGGTCCAAGTATTAGAAAAACTACAGGTTGTCAACCAGCAAAAAATCCCAGCGCATTTCCTTTTTACCAACACCGCTCCTCCAAAACAGATATTTTGAGGTAAACAGAAACTCTTGCAAATTTAAGTTTATTTTATGGTTAGTTTGAGCAGCTTAGTTAAACCCTTAGACAGGTCTGAACAGGGAAAAAAATGTTTCTCTTATTAGAATAAGTTTTAATTGATTTTGTACGCATTAGACTACCGTCATTAAATCAGATAATCCTTGTATATTGCAGTGTGGTATTACTCGAGTGAATCCCTCTTTGCTTGGGTGTTTTTTTTTTTTCCTACCTTGTTTAGAAGGAATGTGTAGGTTTGATTCTTCATCTAGATGGATGTAAATTAATATTAGGTTCTGATAAAGAATACAGTCTATTTGGGAAACGAAACAGTCCATTTTATTCTGTTACATTCACCAGTTCTCGGTTCTCCAAGCTGAGAACACACCAATCCCACGACTCCCAGTAGGACTGATTATTCCTAACAGCCTCTCCAACACATTGAATTGTTGCCGTTTCAGATCTTTGTTCTGCTGCAGACACATACCTTCTGGCAACTTGCACAAAAATAATTTTAAACATCCTCAAGTGTTCCTCTTTTTTAACCTATGCTTTTCCAGACTGAATTTGTTTGGCTTCATCTCTTCACATTTATTTGACACGACATTAACCGATGAAAGACGCATGAACAGCATCTTTCTCCAGCTTTAATTATTAAAGCTGGAATAATTAAACCCTTAGACAAGTCTAAAGGGAGACAGCAGGACACAAGGAACGGAAAAGCAGACAGGAGGGGACAGATGAAATGGGGTTAGGGAAGACAAGAGGAGAAAAACACAGAGGGAAGGGAGAAAAGAAGGGTGAATGGATAGAAGGACACATGGAAGTGGAGGAAAAAGAAGAAAGGACTGAAGATATGAGGGAAACAATGGAGGAGAAGAATGAAAAAACAACAGAAGGATAGGAAAAGGTAGGAGATAGAAAAGAAGGACAAAAATGGAGGTAGGGCAAGGATGGAAGGGTAAAAAGAGATATAGAAGAAAAGCCAGGACAGAACATAGGGAAGGACAATCTGTCCCAGAAGTTTCAGAAAGCAAAGAGGAGATAAGGTGGTAATGTTGTTAGCAGAAGCTGGACAGACTGCGGACTACGTTTGCTACAATCCTGAAAGCAGGAAGGCATCAACGCTGGTAAATGAGCTGATCATTTATAAGCCAGAACCATGAAGACAGCAGATGTCCTCCTTACTTGTAGAGACTGACTCTCTCCGAGATGTTGTTGGCTATCAGCACGGCGACCACCAGCCCGTAGATGGCGATGATGCCCGCCATGACAACGGGAATGATGGACTTCATGATGAGCTCTGGCCGCATCACAGACATGGCGGCGATGCCCGTGCCGCTCTTCGCGGTCCCATATGCTGCTCCTAACGCTGAAACGAGACACACCAAGCAGTCCCCGTTAACTCACCTTTTGACTCCAAACTCCCTTTGAGACGATGCTTCATTTCCAAAAGCGACGTGGATAAACTTCAGTCGACGGTTGCGGCTAAATCCCACAGTGCAGCGAAGCAAGCCGGTTAAATGTCAATTCTCCAAGGAATTATTAAATATTTAAAGAGATCCTCTCTAAGCTTAAACTGATGTCATGCATGCGAGCTCTTCCAGCAGTTTTCCTCTGAGCCGCTGTCACTCCGTGTTTTAATAAAGTCTCATCACGCCGCTCCAACATGCTGACGTTTAACGGAGCACATATGGAAGCTAAGACAATTAATCCGTACAAGGTGAGCGTCCTCCGAGGCCTGGCCCTTTAATCAGACCAGAAACATGTATTTTCAGCCATGAAGCACCGCAGATCAAAGCGCTGCTCCTCACATCTGCACATCTGTCGCTGTGCCGCTCGCATCACAGATTCATCTAATCCTGCCGCTCAGGGCTGCAGAGCAGAGATCAGGTCAAGAAAACCACTCATCACTGCATGCAACTTTGTTATTACAGAATAATTCAGGAAGTTCAGTTTGCACTGATTATGCTTTGCAAACCAAATAAATACTCAGCAAAAGCTCGGGTCTCAAACGGAACTGCAATGGTTCTTATACAGTGAACGAAACAGCTTTTTTTTTAACAAAAGCAGGATGTGTGACAACATTTTGGAAGTTTTTAACGTTTCGTTTCAGCCAGCGAACAGACTTTACTTGTGAAGTGATGCACACTATTCACTGCACTTTCTGGCACCTGAGTTTATTTTGATTTATAGAAAAGTAAATCCAGCTGGTTCTCACAGGACTGAGGGATGCAATATCAAGTAGAACGTCTCATTGATTTATTGTAAGTGCAGCAAAAAAAAAAGTATGAAGGTGATGAATCTACAAACTGATCATGTGAAAACTTTAGTTTGGACTTCAGGCATCTCAGAAATGATGATGCTAACTGGTCCAACCCTTAAGGCAGTCTTCATACTAAGATAGAGGATGACAGATTTTATAACTTTCTAAGGACCTTATCGTGACAATGCTTTAAAGGTCATCAGGTTCATAATCCACATGTGTCACAAATCTTGCAGCAACACAATAAAGGTTGAATAAAAGCTGTGCTGTTGCTTGTTTTGGCATTTGGACAAATGCGGAGCGGAATATTATATTTATAATTGGTAGAATCATAGACAGGTTTACTTCCCAATCGCGTAAATTGTATTCAACATAGTTTAATGTATAAATAAGTGGAAGGACTTTAGCCTGCATACGTGCCAATAGATGTTCTCCTGCTGTTTGTGCATCGGTCATGTAAAGGGTGAAACCACGCTGGCTGTGTCGTCCCTTCAGAAGCAGTTTCAGCTGCTGGTTTGGGTTTCACTTTCAAGTATTTCCAAATAAGTAAAAAAAAAAAGATCCATTACTTGGTTGGTGATCCATCTCATTCATTCATTGGCAACATAATCAACAGTTCGTGTTGTTTTTGGTTTAGCAAAACTGAAATCGATTTGCTTGAAGATGAGACAATTTTTCAAACAAACCAATTAGTCTGTTAGATAATGTTTTAAGCCACATATGTGTGCCAAAAGAAAAGGAAGCAGAACTGATTCGACATGTAAACTCAGCCTAGACAACACAGTTCCTCATTTAAACGTCTGATTTATATCCAAATGGGATAAATAATTCAGTAAATCTCCCTGATCTGGTCATTTGACTGAAAGTTTTTGAAGCTTTAGCTAATCATTATGAGCTCAAATGGAGGATTTTGGCAGCGCATCCCACTGAAATGTGTCTTATTGCAACTTAAGAACAACATATTTTGCCCAGTCTAGTAAACATGCTAAATTCATATACACAAAGTTTTCCTCTTCCTCCATAATTACCACAGTTGTGGGGTTTTTTTTTTATCCTCCTCCAAAAGCATTGTGTCAGACATAAAAGGCAGGACTATTTAAACCAACAAAGTGCACCAGGGGTTGATTGTAGCTGTGTTCTGAAATGTACAAATGCACAAGAAAGGCTTTTTGAAGACGTTTTGTCCTCACTAGTGCACCCTCTCCCTCCAGCTGAGCAGGTAAACATTTAACGGACGTTTGCGTTCTCCCCGATCCACTTCGTCCGTTTGTGGAGGAAGCCAACCGGTCTCGCTTATTAGACCGCCAGCGCTGCAATCGAGTGTGTGCCAAAACAATAACTTGGTTTGTTTCTCTGTAGTGTCGACACTGCAAACCTTTACAAGAACAACGCAACGCAGGCAGCAAGCGCTCTGAAGTTCAAACGGCATAAAGCTAATTAAAACAGCCTACAGTATCCTCTCTGCTCATAAACCAGTCTGATGGGTAAAAAAAATAAAAATAGTGTAATTCAGTCAAATGTACAGGACGTTTATTGAATCTTGTGTGTTGAGAACAACAAGAAGATTTGGGCAAGTAAAAAAAAAAAAATCTGATTTTTTTTTGGTTGCAAAAGAAAATCTGTAGTATTGGTAAAAAAATATATGTATATATTAAAAAGTTGGAAAAGACAATATCAGGCGACTTCCCCCTTTGTGTGGAAAATTAACTCATGGGACCTCATAATTACCTTTGGATCAGTGCTGACAGTTTTATCTTTTAAATGATTCCCAATGTCTACTCTTGGTACACTAAAGAGATTTATACCTAGCTGAAACTCTATTCACAGATTTGTATTAAATGTAACTGTTAATCCCTCACCTCTTCATTAATTATTGATGAAATAAACGAGTGTTTACATTAGCTGGAATCAAACCCACTGAATTAAATTATATTCCTTCACGTTTTCTCAACCTCAACCAGCTTCGTGTTCAAGAAGTGGAAATAGTTCACTGCGCATGCACAGAAGGCTGTGCGAGATGAGTGAGTGAATGAATGAATGAATGGATGGATGGATGAATGAATCATCCCTTTAAATTGTAGCTGTGATGTTTAGGCCTCCATGTTCCTTTCCTGACTCGCCTTCAACAACAAACCCAAGAAAAGGATCGATAAGATTAACCATTAACCTTCCATCCGTTTTGTTTTAATTCATTCAATCACAGCTCCTTACATGTCATGTGCTGGGAAAGAGAAGCTGCCACCTCACTGACTGTGTGCGTCACCAGTCAGCAGCAGACACGATTATCGCCTGAATTTAATGTCAGCGGCTCCACCGGAGCGGAGGCAGGCAGCTTGTTCCCACTGTCCGCTGCAGCAGCAGCAGCGGCAGCAGCGGCAGCGGCAGCGGCAGCAGCCTTACCCCGCCTCTACCTCGCATCATCCCCGACAGGTGAGCGAGCCAACGACCGCCACCAAAAACCAGCGACACGGTTTGTGTGAAGGCAGCGGTCGTTTCTAATTTCAGCCTTCGACACCTGGTCAAGCTAGCGTGAAATAAAAAGGTGTCAGTTTGAGGAGGAGGAGAAGAAGAAGAAGCTGGTTTAGTTACCGCTGAAGACCATGGCCGCAGAGGCTCCCATCACGGCGAAGAAAGGTGAGTACTCGGGGCTCTCCTCAGAAGACATTGTCACTCTTCCCTTCGGACGACAAAGCTAGACGGCACAATATCCTCTCTTTCTTTGGCGGGGGGTTCCCCTGTCCCACCGTCACCTCTGGGCAGCTTAAAACACCGCGAAACAGCGAGGACGACCAGCGATGGCTCCAGTGGAGAAGAGGAAAATGGCGAAACGGAAAAAGTCACATGACCGGCCATGGCGGAGGGATCCAACTGTGCTGAGGCGGGTGTGTCCGACTGACAAATGTGAAATACTGACTCGTTGATTTATGTTTAATGGTCAGACGTATGTAGAATATTCTAATTTTGAATTATTTTTTGAAGTAAATCTCATATAACCACTGTTGTTGATGTTATTAAATGGATTAATTTGTGTCCTTTTTGTTTAGTGGTATGTTCTGCTGCAAGTGCACTGACTGCAGCTGAAACCAGTCGTCACTCCACGCTGGCGTATTAATTATTAGTACCAAATGTTCACTAAAAACCAACAACAAACGGCGACGGCTCTCTATAATTTAACATGGAAAACCAACTACTAGATCCTGTAATAAGTGGTCTTCTCAGTCTCGGGGACTAGAAACAGAGCCCCGAGGTGTTTGCGTCAAGGTGACACTCCAATGAAGACGGGTACTTCTGATGTCAGCGGGCGTATCACTTCGTCATCTAATGCTCTCATTTGACAAAACTTTGAATATTTCATTTTTACAGTATGCTTGTGTCTTTTAATGTTCCTTTCAAAGAGGTCTTTCTTCGAGTAAGGTCATGTCTAAAAGTTAGCAGGTTTAATTTACAATGTTTTGTGAAATTTGCATTAGATCCTGAGTTGGTCAAAAAAGTAATATGAAAATAAATAAAGGTAAAAACATATAAAAAGTCATACATCTCTAGTTTGTTAGTTTATTTTTAAAACAGTTCTTCATGTCTATTGGCAAATTAAACATGTGATTTTTTTAACTCAATCCCCAGTTCCACTCCACACCTATTGATTAATTCCTACAAAACGAAGCCTTTTCAAAAATTAATATTTGTTTTATAATTGGATCAGTCTCCATGTAATCTGAATGTTTAGCCAAGCACCGTTTACCTGGAGAATAAGTATGTTTAAAATTGGAAAGACACAACAACATGCCTACAAGACAGATTTGTATAAAACTTCATGAGTCAGTAAATGACTACCCTTCTAAATCCTGGCATATCTTCTTTCAGAGCAATAAGTTTACAGCTTAAGATGACTAGAACGGTGACAAACCACCATTAGAACCATGCGTGATATTAAAAGCTCAGGCAAACAGGAATACTTTTGCACAGAAGAGCACCAAATGTTGAATGCAGACATTTTTTCGTTCTTGGTCACAAGTTTAGCTTCACCTTTGAACAGAAAACAACAGCTTCAGGCATTTATCTCATTTTAAAGGCTTTGATTATTGATTGAGTGATTCTACAACTTATTTAGCTTACAAAGAATTTGTGCTACAAGAATACTTTTGTACGACTTTTTTTTTTCTTCTGCCCTATTTGTAAGTGTAGACTGGATATAATGTCTTATTTTATTTTCTGACTAAATCTGTAGAACCTGTTAACAGAATTGAGGCCTTTGTTTCTTCATGATAAATTACCAGACCTTTAGGTTTAAAAAGAAAATGTCTAACAGAATTTTGTATATTTTGAAATTCCCCAGGCTATCATGTGATTGTATTTTCACAACAGTTTTTAAAAATGAAAAGTGAAAGAGGGGCTGTAGAAAATGCAAAGCACACACACATTACAGTCAGTAGCCCCTCTATCACATGGGAAAGAAATGTGCAATCAGTTTCAGAGTTCTTTCATGTGACCAGTTCCTGCTCAAAGCATGAGACTGCGGTCTTTGCCATTTGCAAACTTTGCTTTGTGGTATTCTAAAGTAAAATGTTTAACAAGAAGGAAGGAAAACCATTATTTTATTCATTAGAAGAATGTATTGGCTTTAAAGATAAGTTATTAAATAATTTGCAAATTTAAGACTCGAAAAAATAGATGACATACTTACGCATCAAATAACCAATCAGCAAAACAAAGCTGAATGACTGAATGTCCGCGTATTTAAGCATTTAACGTGTTTAAAGCATCTTTTGTTCAAAATTGTGTCAATATTTGTTTCAGGCTCATCTAACAGGGGGTGTGGTCTACACGACTGCTGAGACGAACATCGCCATCTTCTGGACAGCCGCGGGGACTACAGCCATCTTTTAAAATCTAAAAAAAATAAATATTCTTTAAAATAAAAAAATACATTTTCGTAAACCAGACTGATTAAACAAGGCATTGCCATAAAGGTAATTAACCTATTATGTCATAACAGACCTTATCCTATTTCTAGAACAGCAGTGTTCAAACATTTTGACACATGAGCCATAAAAATCAATTCTCAAGGACTTGAGGGCCAAATAAATTCAATTTCTATTTATTGATACAAAATTCTATATTTTTTTATTAAATATTGAATTTTATTAACTTTTTTTAGTCTAAAAGATGTCACATTCTTTAGAAAACATTCAGTTTTGTATATTTAATTCTCTACTGTGCCAGCAGGCCAAATTTGTACTATTCTTGAACTGCAGTCTGTGGCGGCACGGAACCGCTCCGCAAATGGATCTGAAATCGTCCTTTACACACCCCTGCTATAGAAACTAAGTGTGTGTGGTTTTAATATCTCCCTGATATTATCACTTTCATTTTGAGTTATACTTTTAAATATATCCCAGCAGACCTACGAAAATGGTCAACGGGGTTCAAGACTGTCCTGCTAAATTGATAGTGACGCTTTAATCAGCCAAAGTGAGCCGCAGCTCAAAGCAAGCAGCTGAAATGTTACCAGCTGTTCAGGAGCATGTGTGCGAGGCAGAGGCGCAGCAGAAAGAAGCTGCTGGCTCAGCCTGCTCCGTTCAGCCCATTAGTACATAAAGTACCTTTCCAAAGTATTTAAGCCCCTAGAATTTTTCCGTATTTTGCCACATTACAGCTGCAACAACCAACTTTTTCCACCCTTATACTTCAGTTTTGGATAACTTTGTGCTAGTTCGCCACATAAAACACATTCATGTTTGTAATGTTTAAATGTTCATAAATTCTTTAGCAAAGTGCTGTGCATTTTATCAATCAAGTATGAAAATATAAATCTAGAATATTAATAGTATATATCTAAATCATGTCCAAAAAAAAAATAAAGTGCCAAGTTATTATCAGGACATGAGGAGACACTGTCTCAGTAATTGACAGATTATTAAATATTAAACTACATAAAGAAGCATAACCAGAAGTTATATGACAAACTTATTTGCAGCAATAAAAGACGACTCAATCCCAAAAGGTACAGCCAATCTGTATTTTAATGAAAGACCAGGTTAAAATAAAAACCACTTTAATGAAAGCAGACACTTTTAAAAATCACCATAAATATGCTACATCTATCCTAACCACAATTTGCATTAACACAGTGAAGCTAATGTGTCGATAGGAACTGCTCAGTGTTAGGCAATGCGCAAACGTATAAAGGATATAGGCCTCATTAGCATTGAATGGAAGTAAAGCTATCCCAAGTGTGCAGTGAAAAGAAATCTAGAAGTATAAATCAGTTCCAGACTAATGCTTCACAACACCATCCAGCTCAAGATGCCTCACTGCAAACAAACAGACACGCATCCAAAAAGTTACACCTGTGAACAGAAGACTCACTACAGATTGAAGAATTCTTGCAGAAGATTTCTGTTGGCCTTATAACTAACTCAATATCCCGATTGCCAAATTTACTCTAAAATAATTAAAAAACACAAATTAATAACAATAATAATAAAAAAAACAAAACAAAAAAACAAAGAGCTCGCCTGCTGCTCTATGTATTCCCATATCCTCCTTGTATATTTAACTCAAAGAAGCTCTACCATTGAAACAAACATTGCATCAAAACCTGCACCTTTAGCTCGAAAGAAAAAAAAAAAAATTCAATTATCAATGGTCGAGCTCTTTAGCTTTGATTGGCCTTGCGGTTTCACAGCGACACGATTTAGTGATCACTGTAAAACGTTTGATCTTTCTTGCATTAAAAGGCTTTAAAACCCGTCAGACACCCGGTTTCCCATGTAACCTAATCACCCACTCTCTCTCTACGCGCAGAAGCCAAACACTTATTCACTCCCAGAATAACCAATCAATCGTGATGACGACCTCAGTTAAATGTGTTGGTGGGGGGGGGTAAAAAACCATGAAGAGTAGACGAAGATAAGGCATCACATGCTATTCTTAGTAAAAGCTGCACGAAGTAAAAGTGTGGCACAGCAGTGGCTCGAAGGCGAGATGAGGACGATACACTTGAACCCTTTCACGTCGAGGGGATGCAACTTTTTTTTTTTCCTTTTTAAAAAGTCATGAAGAAGCAAAGCAGTTTTCCATTTCAATCCCAGCCGTTGTCCTTTATCATATGGGACAGCTCTATGATGTACTTCCCCTCCTTGTACTTCTGGCTGAGTTCGAAGGCTTGCTCCTATAGAGAAAAGACACAAAGTTCTAATGAAGAGAACACCTTCAGGGCTTTTTTGTTTTGTTTTGTTTTTAAACCAACCAAGGTAGACTTAACGTAATCTGTTAAAACTCTTTTTCAGCTAGTGTTGAAATAGTTAAAACCTGGCTGATTACAAAAACCAAGCAAAAGATCTCAAATAGCAACACACATTTCACCAGGTGTTTGCTAACTGCTGCTGCCGCTAGTCTGGTGGGGCTGCATGGGGAAGGTGCGGGGGAGGGGTGCAGACTGCAGGTCTGAGAAGGAGCTTTGGGTAAACGGGCGGAGCTTTACGAGAGAAAGTGTTTAGTCCAACGGTTGCCACGCGAGATTCAAGGATTCCTCAAAAATACATGACTGAATCAAAGCGAAGTAGCTTAGACGATTATTTTTCAAACATTTTTACAAACTAAAATGCCACAACTTTTGGTTTCTTATTAAAACATTTTCTGCAACAAGAGATCTTTATAAATGTTGTTGTTTCAGTAAACTTTTTCCTACTTTGCAAATTTCCAAAAACACAAAAAAGCCGTCTGTGTCTTCCAGGATTTTATCGTGTCTGAAATGACCTGCAGCGTTTCAAAGTCCAAGGTTTACAGCAAACAGAGGAACTCTGTCACAGGAAACAAATACCGGCTCTCCCAGTTTCTACTGAACAGCGTTACCATTGCATAACGCATGGGAAGAAATTAGTGTATAAGCCTCAGAGTAATTATGAACTGACCGGTTAGAGCTGACAAGGCTCGGAAGAGATGGATGAGAAAAAGGAGGGGATAAAAGTATAACAAGGTGCAGCATGAGCGGAAAACGCATGCTTGGAACAAACTAGTCTAGCAGGCTTTTTATTTGTGAAAGCAACAGCTTGTCTGCTGGTGACCACAGGAAGTCAACATTACTGGTGAAAAGACTCCACTGTCATAGAGGCCAGATAGAATGGCCTAGTAAAAGTCCAGACATAAATGCATCGGAAAAAACCGTTGGCAGACTTGAAATTGGAGTTTACAGATGTTCTCAATTAAAAATGACTTCTGTCTCCATGCCACATTTTTTCTAACTTCTATGTGTAAATAACATTTAAAATCATGCATCCTTTACCCTTGTGTTGATCACATAAAATCTAATTATCACGCATAAATTTGTGTTTGTAAAGTGAGAGAATGTGCAAGGAGTATGAACATTTATCTAAATGGCTATTTCTTTTCAGGCGGATGGTTTTCTGCACGAACCTGGAACGCAGTGAGAAATGTCTTTGTAGTTGCAACAAACTACTGGATGTACCGTAAGAGTTACTTACATATTTCCAGCCCAGAGTGGTGTGACAGTTTTCACAGTAAATGTCGGCCACTGCGTGGAGTCCTGTAAGCAGCAGCCTCTCCTCAGCGGGACCGCAGCCAACATTAACCCTGAAATCAACAGCCATGTCCCAGATCAGATGTTTTTACTGTAATCACACTTCTTTCCTCCACAGCACAGTCAGCTTCCTCCCACAGCTACTGTTATGTCTTTTCATAGGAAAAGTTTACAGAACATGAAAAGAAAGTACGTACCAGGACATTTTTTTTTTTTTTAAATATCTAAGTAGGTTTAAACACATCTAATGTTGTTTAATGGATTTGCTTCTGTTTCTGTTTATTGCTGACCCATTAACCTAAAAAAAATTCAAGCATGACCAAAGTGAACTGACCCGACTTTGAGGTCCAATCAGGAGGAAAAAGAAAAAAACAAAAAACAAAAAACAACCTAGTTATCTGTTGACAGCGTGGTTAGTGTAAGCACATTTGCTCTCAGCAGTGTGTTCAGATGGAAAGAACATTTCAGAAACTGCATACTTTGGAAAAAAAGTCAAAGATTGCCAAGTGTTTCAAAGGAGACATTTGAGGAAGTGATAAAAAAAACTCATGATTAAATAAACAAATCTCTTATGAAACTTGTGGTCGCATCCAAAATACTCACACTGAGTTAAAGAGGTACGCTCGGCCTTGGCTGCCTTGAAATGACTGAAAGCAATAGAGAAAAAAAAAAAAAAATACCCACATGAAAACAAGAACAAAAAGAACACCAGTTTCTTGCTGATTTTTCTATTTTTACTACATAAGAGGAAAACTAGGCCGCATATAAAGTAAAGCACTCAAAATAAGCATTACAACAGAGGCATGGCAGCATGTTTACCTTTGAGATAAGATCGTCGTGGTTTGCCAGATGGGCGCGGCAGTGCACACAGCTGTAACGGCGGTGGCAAGAGTCCAGGTAGGCCTGGAAGGTCTTGGCTTTTGTCAGCTTCACCATGTCTGTACAGGAAAAAGCCACAGAGAACATGTTGCATTACTATATAAGATAATCCAGGAAAAAAACTGCTTTGAATTTCACTTGGTTGAACAGAATTCAGGTCAGATCACTAAGGAGAGTCACATTTTGAACACAAACAGATTTGGTCGCTACTGCACGCAGCTCATTAAAGAAGGACAATTATATTTGGTTCAAAGTTCTAGACCTGCAGAAAACGTCTGACTTAGAGATACACAGATTAGGTTTTCCTGACCAGTAACCCTTCCTGGTATACATGCAGAGACCAATAATGGCTGAAGTTCTTCACTTTGCTGCATTTATTAAAGAGCAACAAAAACAAAACAACCCTCCCCACCCCAGATTTTTCACCATTTGACTAGTTTGTCATCATGTAGAACAGAGAAGTAAAAGACTAGGCGATTAATTGGTGCATCTCCAATCGTCTGGACATCAGAATTTCCCCTTTGAGTTGATCAGCAGAACAAAAACTTATGATTCCAATTCCATTTTCAGACTGTGAACACATCACCCAATGACAACATGTACTTTAATGCACTTTTTGAATAAATATCTGATGAATGTGACGGACCGTCGGTTCAATAATAATATTGTAATTCCTTCATTTTCTGCTACACTCAAAAATTTATAATTTTTTTTTTTTTTTAAACAAAACCAGCAGTGTAGTTCTAGTCCGATGTGTTGTAGTCCTAAACAGAGTCTGTATCTCAAAGAGAAAAACGAAAGGAAAACCTTTATCGGTACAGCCCTTAGGACAGCCTGATCGGTGAATATTTGGTTATTATCTGGGCTACAAATGCATCGATCAAGCTATTCTTGGCCTACATTCAATTTCAATTTTCTCTGACGATTCTGATAAATTCTTTTGGTTGTAAAAAATCATAACATAGACAAGAGAAAACAATATATTGCAGGTCCTTGGACAGAGGTGGTAGCTTTAGAACAAACGGGAGAGAAAAGGTAAAGACTAAATAACGACGCTAAATTTAGATATCCAAGCTCCCTGATATTTTCAATTTAAGGAAATGTTGCAGGCGGTTTATAAATTTCAATATGGTCTCGTAATCTTACAAAAGGGAAGTTTATTTTTCTTTTACCGAAAAAATAAGCGATCAACAACATTCGCATACAATTAGCAGTGAGTTGTATGATCTTGTATCACAAAGAAAGTAGGCGAAGACACTGTTCAGCCTGACTACTTCCTGTTTCAAAACAATTTGCACAATCAAACTTTGGCTCAATTAGGCCACCAGTTAAGACGCATTTCAATGTGCAGAGCTTTTCCCACATTGATAATCGTCCTCGCAAGCTGCTAAACGGGCCAAAAAACATGACTCTGTTACAAAGGACAGCACTAGCATGCTAGCTGCGCAAAGTCGGCACTGCAGCGAAGATGGACGAAATGTTTTCTTCTGTTTCCACTCACCTGCTAAAACTGAAGCTGTTCAAAGTATACACAGCGGTCTGTAGTGACTGACAGTTTAATAATTGAAGGAAAGAGCAAATGTTAAGACTGTAAAATCCAGCCTTTAGCTCGCCTCGGTGCTATGGTCCTCCACGCGCTGACGGTTGGGGGGGAAAAAAAACAGCTCAAATTGTTTTTGTTGTAGCAGAGCCCGCGTTTCTGTTCTGACTCAACAACAAAGTTCTTCCACGGCCTTTTCAAAAACAGGAGCCGGAGATCTGACAATACTGGCAAGCTGACAAACAAGAGGGCAATGCGTTCCCCAGCGGAACAAAAATGCAGTTTGTTTATGAAAGCATGCAGATGGAGGAAGGGTGTAGGGTGCAAAACAAACCTCCGTCAGCCAATCACAGCTCCCGGATGACGTTTAGAATGTGGGTCAACCTATCAGCTTCGGCTTCACGGGAGCCTTTTATGGATATCAATAGACTTGCTTTTTGATCCAGTTTCATAAATGTTGGGTTGGCTTTAGTGGTGGGAAGTCCGACTTTTTTTCCAGGATTCAAGTATTGTGGCTCTATTGATTTTAAAGAGTCCGATCTTTTCACTCCTCAATAGTTCTTCACTTACTTTCTTAACCTTTATGAGGAAGGCAAGTTTTTATGGACCAATATAGCTCAAAGTAATCATGGTTATCTTTATATATATATTTACTATTGTATTTCATGTTTAATACTTCTAAGATAAGACAAATATTCACACCACTGGCAGATTTAAATGATGTACAATTATTTTTCAATCAACCAAGAGGTTTGGATTGAATAGGGAATTTGAATGACCTCTTGAAAGATAAAACAATGTAAATAGAGAATAACATTTCTATTAATTAGATGAGTTCTAACATAAAAAATCATGTTCATAAATATGTGTGTGTTACCAGGTTGGCATTATATCCACCATCAGAAGATTAAGTAGTTTTTTTAATGGAAACGTTACCTACATTTTATATGATCGACTGCTATACTGAATACAGTACGGGGTAGCTGCTTGGTGAGCTCCAATATCTTTGTGCTGGAAAGACAAACTTTCCAAGTTACCCGTTGGAAATAGAACAAGAATGTCCCCTGAAGTCAGATACCTGGCAGGGAAACTCAGAGTTCACCAAACTGCCCCGAGTTCAGTATCCAATATGGCAGCCACACATACAAAACATAGCGAAAGGTGGAGGAATAAACTACTTATGAGCATTTGAACAGTCTGGCATATCAGGCCAGGTCGGGCATAAACAGAACATAGCTATCTGTCTTTCACTGCTTGTCAATTTTCGCCATTTAAAAACAAGATGCAAAATTAACTAAAAAGAATTTAAAAAATGTCAAGATTCAGGAAATCAGATTGTTTTAATTTTTATTTTATTTTATTTATGTGACCCTTTCAGACCCATTTGAAAAGCCCTTCCCAAAATCTAGCAAGGAGTTTACTTTTTGTAGATAATCTGTTACAATATGCTTGCTTTACAAACGTAATCTTTGTTTTATTCTCTCAAACAAATGACTATATTTCATTGATGAACTCCTTATTGAGTCAAACATTTCTACCACCAGGTTTTGGCGCTTCATACAATTTCTGTTGTTCAGCTGACCACCAATTAAAAGCCTGGACGTGTGACATGACAAACAAATTATGTAGAAGAGCATTACCACACTTGATTCCAAAAGATATTACAAATGACATTATTTCATAGACATATTCTCTGATTGATATAAAGATAGATTTATATCATCTAGCTTTAAAATGATATAAAGCTAGATTTATAGCTTTATATCATTTTAGCTCTGCTGTCACACTAATCAGCACAGGGGACTGGTTCACAAAAGTCCAGCCTTTGTTTCATCAACAGACTGATTGATTGTCATCGTTGCAGTGTGGCCGGACTTTGGTCACAGCTGCCTAGGAAAACAAAGACATGAGTGAGATCCATTGCACATGGTAAGCATTAGGTAACATAAATTGACAAAACACAGATCTTCAGCCTCATGATAACAGCACCCTGAGTGTGTGCGCATTCACATGTCCGGTTCCTTGAAAAGCACTTAATCCCCTTGAAGAGTTTCACATTTTTTAACTTTAATTTTTTTTTCCAAGTAATTTACAGAACAACACAAAAATAGTTGTGAAGTTAAAGGAAACAAAAATACTGTTCTCATCATTTTTGGCAAACAATAATCTGAAAAGTGTGATGGGGATTGTTATTTATCTCTCTTTAATCTAATATATAATTAGTGAATATAGTTCATCTGTGTGTAATTCAATCTCAGTATAAATCCTGTGGCTCTGTGAAAGAATCAGAGGTTTGTTAGAGGACATTAGTGAGCAAATATCCTGACGAAAACCAAGCAGCACAGCTGACAGGTCAGGAAGAAAGCTGTGCAGACGCTCAGACCAGGGTTAGGCAATCATCTCTCTGATTGAATCATTTTGTACAAATAAAATCAGATCTCATGAGCAGCTACTCAGTACTTAAGTAGGTTTTTTACAAATACTTTTCCAGATGACTAATTTTCATTTAAGAATGGTAAAAGTCGAGACTTAAATCCAGTTGAGAACCTGTGGCCAAATAAAATCCCCCCAAACACATAGACGTTTGTGGTTCCAGGAGTATGAACACTTTTATGAGGCAGTCTAAAGCACAATTTCTTTGCCTTTTTTTTTTCTAAAAACATAAAATATTCACCTAGACCAATCAATAATGTCAGAAAGTAGCCAGTCAAAACAAAACCATGTTTGTTTAGTGTCTTATCATGGGTTGTCAGGTGACAGGCTGTGGCTAGTTAAACATTCACTGCTGACAAAGCTCATCAAATGTTTCTTTACATACTGACCTGACTGTACACATACAGCAGACATGATCACACCGTCGGCAGTGATTGGTCGTTATACGTGATTAAAGAAGTGAATGAAACCCTTGTCCTGACAGCTCGGTGTTTGGCAGAAAGCTAATCTTGTTCAGTTTGGACGCATGGATTCCCCCCTTGGTCTGGCAATGTCTGTTCTAGACTTTGGTGTTTCTGCGGTCCTAAGAGCACTTGTTCTTGAGTACTGCTGTTGTTGGGATCATCCACTCCCATGTGTGTTCTGACGTAGGTAGAGAGCAGAGTTGGATAATCAGTCATGACTCCTGTGGCTCCCAGGTCAAACGCAGCCTTGATGTCCTCATTTTTATTGCAAACAAATAAATGCACCTACAGTTGTAAACATGGAGACCATTATTATCCACTTAGTCAAGCGTGTTTCATACAGCGGAAACTGTGAAAGTGTCTTAATACATTTCAATTCAGTTTTGATCATTATTGGTCCAATGAAGGAGACATGGAGGAAGCAGGTTCCTGCCTCTGGTCTATAAATAGTTGAACAAGCGCAAACAGAGAGTAATCTCCCAGGAAGCGCCGAGCCACATCACAGTGGTTAATATTTTGTCATGTAAAACTTGTCAATACTAAGCAACGGTACTAGAATAAACCTTAAGGTGGTACCTGTATCCCACGATCTGCAAGGTGCTTGAAAAGGTTTTTTCTCATTGTTGTTCTGAAAACATCAAAAGGAGAAAAGGATTAAATGGAATACAAACAAGAAATATGATTCCATGTTTCCAGTCGGGCCTCGAAGAGTTTTTTCCTGGCAAATAACACAGATAGTCAAAAGTAGGACTTACTTATCTATTAAGGAAATAACCCAGCTTTTCCTCAGGATTTCGGATTTTTCGGGTATGTAGGTCCTATCAGTGCACAAGAAAGACATTAAACACCCCTCTGAGATATTCATTTATTTGTTTATTTCACTCATTTACAGTTTAAAATGAATGACTAAAATAAACAAACAGATTAATTATTTGTATATTTTTTATTTTTCATATAAGAAGAGGAATTGTGCTGAGATCATAATCACATGTAAGCACCTTCTGCATAGAGCTTGGTCTTTTTAACCAGAACTAGATTTCGCACAGGTTAAACAGGCTCTGCAAACAGACCTGTTAATGATGCGTGGCAGGTAGAACTGCAGTACGCTTTCTCCCACAGGTACAAAGGGCAGCAGGCCCGTGTAATAGAGGAGCAGAAGCAGGATGCCGCGTTGTTTGGAGAAACTGTAGGGCATAGAGCCGTTCTACGAAGAAACACAGACAGAGATTTTGAAACATGAAGAAGGAGAGACAACAGAGCAATGACAAACACATGCTAAAAACCTGCAAAGGCATTTAACGTGTACATTTCCACCAACACAGAAGCAAATCTGCGTTTGAGTGGGTGAATGTGCGGTAAAGGTTTTTGTTTGGCACTCTATCTCCCCCTGCTGGTCAACTTACGATACTGCGACACTTGTTCAGGATTTTGGCATCCTCGGAAGCCCACAAAGTGATGCCCTCCCTATCGTAGCGTTTAACCAGGGTTGACACCTGCAGACAGAAATGATCGTCATGAAAACCACGATCATCCACTTCCATGCAGCACAGTCTACTTCCAAACCTTCAACCAAAAAAAAAAAAAAAACACAAGCTAATTACCACCACAAACATCAGTATAGGAGCCAAAATTCAACCAATCGCTCTCTAAATGTACATTTGGGTGCCATGCTCCTTCAGCGTTTTCCACATTTAAACTGTTACAACCACACATTTTATGTGACTGTGGTGGCATCATCATACTGTGGGAATATTATTCTTAAAGCGTCGCAGCAGGTCAGAAATAACGGGACGATGAATGGAGCTAAATACTTTTTTGGGGGGACAGTTTCCTGAATAAATAAATCTTGAATCAAAATATGACTATGAACATTGCTGCGGCTTGTCGTTAATTTTGGGGGGTAATTTGGGTAAGATATGCTTGCATTTTTTTAAAATCTGCATCATATGGGGTGTTCTGCACCTCTCGCATCAGCTGTGGGTTGTCCTCCTTGATCTCGATGCTGACAGGGATCTTTGGGAACTTCCTGAACACATCTTCTAGTAGAGCAATCTTCCTGTCTGTACCACTTTTGTTCTCTTGGCCTGAAGGGTAGTACGATGTGAAAAGTTAGTGGGAATTAAACTAACACGCTCCTCTGAGCAATACCTTCACTAAACACATTTCCATTAATGATTAATAATCTAAACAAGAGAGAAGGAACTGGCCTGCATTGAATATCACCTCCAGCCTTTCCTTATACGGAGGCAAATCCTGAAACAATTAAAAAAACAAACTTAGTTCCGAAAACAGTAATCTCAATGTTAATTAAGCAAAAATATATGCATTTATTTACAGATATTATTGGTTATATAAGTTACCTTCCAGATCTGTTAGTGCCTGCAACTTACCTGGATGTAAACATTTCCCTGAAAGCGTTCCAGCACTTAAGCAAACAGATTATTTTCTTAAGATAAATAAAAGGCTGAATACAAACATCAGTTCACCAGGATGTTTGAGCTCAAAAACTCTTTAGCTCAGAGATGTTTTTATAAAACCCGCTAATCAACTAAACTGAAAAAAGATCTGATGGGCTATTTCTTATGTAACTCTCAAATCATCCCTTATTTCTTTATATTTTTCTGCTAACAGACAGATTTTTATGCCATATTTAATGTGCTCTGGGTTTGTAGTTTTCCAAGGCTTTTTGAAGGTTGTTTAAAGTTTTTTTTCTTGGATTTTGTGTAATTGTTTTTACTAATTTTCAGTCTTGGCACTTCTCAAAGGATTGTTGTTTTATTGTCATGCTGTTTATACTGACAACAAGAACAGCAATTAGTACTAATGAGGTGAGTCACAGAGAGCAATTAACTAAGAACCAAACAAACGTTTGATGATCAGCTTAAGGATAGCGATTCGCTCAGGAACTGTAATTGTACAAAGTTTTAGATATTTGCCTGCTGCAGATATATTTTTTTTAGACTTCTGACTCTCTGCAGTCTGGTTTCCTGCTTTTTTAAAGTGACACTTTCAAACCAAAGATAACTTCAAAAGCTGGTAAGCAGGATAGAGGCAGCATCATGATGTGTTTTTGCTGTAAGTAGTACTGAGCATGGAGATACTGAGCAAATATCAAATTGTTTATTATGATCATAAGCAATTGTTTGGCCTTAAGAATTTGTTGGATAACAACAATAAATATTTCAGTTTCCAGAAACTGAGACTAGGATTGGAATTGCTACAATTGTTATTTAAATGATTTTCCACATTTGATTTCACTAGAACATCAATAACTGATTCATTTATGATTCACATTCAGATCGAATGCCATTTTTGTGTATTGTTTGGCAGCACAGTAGCAAAACATAATGCAGTTGATGTACTTAAGTAGCCTGCTTATTAATGGATAAGTTTTAATTGTAGAACTGTATTTGTTTTCATAAGGCTCTGACTGTGTGCATTGGTAGATTTATATCCAAACATCCTTTTTATGGTCATTGCAAACATACAGTAGTCAACAGGAACAGCAATAAGACATGAAAACAGTTGAAACAGGAGTCAAAGTCCAAAGAACAATGCTGAAAGCCCTTCATAAAGCCTGAAAAAAACTAACTGTGAAATTAAAATTCTTTGCATATTCTGTTTTAAATAAACATAAACCCCTTCTTTAGTTTAAGCAGTCAATAAAGACAAGTGGTGGCTTGTCTTACCTCCAGATTGAGTGAGGAGATGTCTTTGTCTACGCCGGTCTGCCTCTGCAGGTTCTCGTCGTGAGAAACCACCACATGTCCATCCTTTGTCAGGTGGCAGTCCATCTCCAGCATCTCTGAGCCTTTTTCTACCGCACTGATAACAGAGAGAGCAGCTCCCGTAAGGAGGTACATGTCTGATGTTTGGGTCTGAAAGGATTGACCTAAAAATGAACACCGGCCATTCTTATGACCTTACATACACTCATAATCAGTATGAATATCATATTAGAGCTTTAATTTATATTACTAGCAAGCATTTTTTTTAAATCTGACATCACATTTTAAAAACTCAAAGTACAATTAGCACAACATTAGGCTACTGTTTATTAGGACGTAGCTTTTATACATTTTATGCCATTTTTATTTTTTTATGTCAGCAAATCAATTTCTAAAATTGATTTACTGCTAAATTTACCTCAAAAGCAAAATTATGGACTGTTCCTGTCTTATTGACAGACGGTAAAGCACCAAATGTTTTGCGCTGAGCATTAGATGCTATTTAAAAGCCTTTACATTTGCAAAAACAAAAAAAAAAAGCTCTAAAATAAGAGTTAAAACATCTAAGTCAAATCAGTTTATTTTTTATTCACAGCATATGTTCCTTCAAGATACATTTATAGGCAAATTCAATATATCCAGAGAAAAGAGAGGAGAAACTGCAAATACGAAACCAATCACTCAATAACAGACAGATAACCGATCAATACCACTAATTCCAGGTCGAACGTTATAATCACCTGCGGGAACATACGTCCCATGCTTTGGATGCCGGCATCCATGACAGCAGAGAGGCTGACAGAAATGGAGCTTCAAGCAGTTTTAGCTGCAGTGAAATACCTGAGGTGATTTTTGATGCAACACGCAGCCTAGACCTGATGATCTACATTTCTGTTTGGTTTGTCTTTCTCATAAATGTTTTTTTTTTTTTTTTGCGCATTTTTGTCATCCTGTCATTTGTTTTTCGTCCTGTATCTCTTACTGTACACAGCAAAGAAATAGCTGATTTCCAAAATGATAAATGTGACGTACTCTGTGTGTGCAGACAGCAATGAAACCAAAACAGACACAAAAACAATCACCTAGCTTTCAGCAGTTGTAGCATATCAGGCTTGGCAGCTGATAGAGTGTTGCTAGGCTTGACCTAATCACCTAGACTCTCTCAAACATACCTTTTGTCTCTTGGCTGAAACAGTCTAATCTTTGTTTTGGTTGACCATAAAAAATTTCTTCTCATTGCCTGGATAGATACATGTTTCAAACCAGTATCCATGGATTGTTTCACCTTTTATCTGTGGTTGACATTTTGGGTCGGATGGTTGAAGTTTAGCACAGTGACCCCAAAAGACACACCCAAATCGGCTTTTAACTGGGTAAAGCAGACTATATGAAGCTTCTGGAACTGTGCAAGAGGAAATAACTAGACTATGTTTAAAAGCCTTATTTATGACAGAAAGTTGACTAATTTAAGTTAACTCTACCAGCTCTGCCAGGAGGTGTGATGAAAGTAAATTATGCCAGGAGTTTTCTGATGGATACAAACAATCAATACTGCAGTACTACAAGATATTTAACCTAATACTAGTGAGGGCGTGTGCATATATTTGAGCCGCATATATTAGCAGAGCTAATTTTTCTCTTACAATTTGAGGTAGCACTCACTTTGTGAACGCCTCCATCGTATTTTCTATCTTCTCTCCAGATCCTGAAAATAGTCAAAACCAAATCTGAGCAGCAGCACAGTTGACAAAAAAGGCAAAACAAACTTGCAGCCTTTGAAATAGACTTTAAAATTCTTCAGTAGTAAACATTTCAGGATTTTAACCATTTATTTTCTTGATCCCACTCAGATATGTCTTCAGGAAAGCATTGAGCTCCTCATCGCACAGCGTGGATCACAGATCCCTCCCTCCGGCAGCCCCCCACAGCCCCCCTCTTACCTCCTCGGTGTGAAATTTGAGTGCAGCAGAAAGCTGTTTTCTTCTTCCGGTGGAGATATTGTGGGTTCTTCAGCAGATACTGTGAGATCAGAGTGTATAGTCCCAGCGGAGGGAGGACAGAGTACAGAAACACGCTCATTCTTTCCCTCATGCAGATCCAATGAGTCTCTGAAAGTTCTCACACAGGTTTCCTCCTAAAATGTCTAAAAAGGTGCTTTCTTTTGTACCGACTGACAATTACACCATCATTAGATTATCTGCTATTTTGCAGCTGCTTCAGGAGAAATGGGACTATAAAACTGGATTAGTGAGTCAGAACAAATGTGCTCCACCTTCACTCCAACAAATATGTCAAAGTGTGCCCTGATTTCTCATGAAGACAGCTTAAGCCAGAGCTGTAAACACGAGTTAATAAAGCACCAGCTCGTAATCCATTGGCGTCTCCTCTGCCAATGGCAACGCTTGTCCCTCTGTCAAGTTGCTCTGTTCAGCTGGGGAGGGAAGGGCGTCGTGTGTCATACCTTTCTGAGGCACATTTTCCAGCACATTTCCAGGTTTTCTTTTGTTCTGCTTCACACTGTAGCTGTAATCCTATCAAATCAACCTCAAAATCATCCTGCATTGCTGCTTGGAATAGCCAGTGTAGGATAAATTTAGCACACAGCTGGAATATTCCTCTCCGTGAGAGCAGGACGTGCATTCATCTAAAGGACAGGTGGCAGGAGGAGGTACGAGCTTCAAAATGTGCATGTTGGCATCACTGAAAACTCTCTATATCAACTACAGAGTCAGCAGGTCGCGGTATATTGTTCGGTTTCAATGCAACAAACAATGCAGAGGTGCAACAGCTACAGAGTGCTGCGAAAAGCTGCAGCCAGAACAGGTGAAGCTATTCACAGCAGGATGAACTGGATAACCAGCATTGTCTTGCATTTGCAGAGTCGTGCTTTTGACATTTGGTTGTTCGTTTTTTTTTTTTTTTAAGAGGACGGGTACAGGCTGTAGCTTTTACACTTAAGGAATGTCTGAGTGGGAGCAGCCTTGCTGAGACATGCTGCAGAAAATGAGAAAAGCAGGTGAGGTAAGTTCCAGGGAAATGCGTATTCTCACGACTCAGAGTTCACCACCGAAGGAGGGTTTACGGAGAAACCTGAGACGGATCTGATATGTTCGGGCGTGTCTAAATGTATATTGAAAATATTTAATAATAATTTAGGATGTGCTGTGTCTCACCTTGCAGAGTACAAAAATACCTCATCTGTTTGTTCGCCCAAATCTAGACGGGCAAAGAAAGCCATTTGGTCATGTTTAATCAGAAAATCAACAAAAAGAGGATTTAGACACATTTGGCGAGCTCTGGAGCTCTTGAGGTATTTTTTGTAAATTTTTAGCTTGGAGAGATTTGGCTGCTGCACAATCTCTCCCATAACAATAACTCGGTACACAGAAGAAAGAGAAAGTGAACATGTTACTTTTGTAACAGTGTATGGATTAAATGTTCAGTCACTCAGAGTGTGCGGTTCATTATCTCCTTGTGAGGTGAAACTGTTTGTACTCTCAGCTGAAACTGTCTGTACACAACTTCATCTGAAATCCTTTTTATCCTTTTTGATAACTTCACTATGAGTCGTTTTATGTCGCTTGCATGCACACTCCCACCGCTTGGATATCTGTAATCGGTTAGGCCACACAAATAAGTTTATACAAGGATAAGGGCCCTTACAGTGAGTGTAGTTTAGAACGTAGATAAAGACAGAGCTATTTTTTTTCCCCCACTTCTCTCTGTATCAACACTGAAATATGCTGATTAATGCCCCAGCGCTGGGCGGTGACTCTCTGTATTTCTGTTCCAATTTATGATTGTACTTTGCATTATGTGGCATTAAATCTTCTTTTATATAGCTAATAATCTTATTATTCCTTAAGGATGGGTGAAAGAATGTACTCTGATGTCACCTGGAATAAAAGATCCTGGGGTTGTACCGTAAGGAAGACGGGCGCAACACTTTTGTGACCCAGGCCACTGTTGATTGGACCATAACGTGCTGCGTTTTAAAGTCTTTTACCCTACTTCACGTTGTCAGACAGACTCCTTTTAAGTGATCTTTGATTCACATGTCTGATATTAATTCTGGGTGAGGCTGCTGAAACAGAAATTTTGAAAAAGGGTATATTTATATCATGTTATTTGATCATATGACTAGATTTCTTAGTCCGACACTTAAGAACGGTTGTAAACGGCATAACGAGAAGCATTGTTGTGACGACGTGCTGAGGGTGGAGTGTCGGAAAGAGCAGGACCATTTTGTCCAATCATGAAGTCAAATTTCTTTTAGGATGTTTAATGAATGCAGCATTTTTATAACTGAAGGTAACGTAGTAACTCGATTGTACCATGTGCCTAGAAAATATATACCACACCTTTAAGCGATATAATTATAGTTAATTCAAATTGTGCATTTGGCAAAGACAGCTCATCTTTGTCCAATTATACACACTGTTTTGAGTGTGACTGAAAAGCTAAATCAGAATAAATCTGTTAAAGGGCAAATACTTTGTCACGGTCTTGTATTTGAAGACCGTGACTGTAACAGGGAGAGGATTTACAGTTTTATTGTAAATTTTATCTACAGTAAAACTTGTAGATTTTATTGCATAAAATCTACAAATTGTATGCAATAACAAAGTCATTAATCCACCCTAAAGGATTAACTGGGAGAGGATGCAAACTTCACATTAATGCTTACTGCCCCCTCCTGGTTCCTTTGCTGAACAACAATCTCCAGCAGTTCAATAATAATGTGCTAAAAAAAAAAGGAAAAAAAAGGGTTGAAAGGACCAAAACAAGAAAAAAAAAAAAAAAAAAAAACAAGGGTCACGAAACAGGGTTAACAGCATGTTGAAATTTTATTTAATTCCATGTATATAATTCTGTTTTTGTTAATTAATTAATAATACCACAGAATACAGACTGTAACTCTCAATAACTCATATCCTCCACAATCTCTGTAAAACAAAATAAATCCTCATACAATCTGGCTGGAGAAATTAAAAGACAAAAAGTATACACTTCAGAAATATTGAAAACACTCCTAGTTTTAGTAATATTAATAATAGCCATAAGAGAAAACACACACAAAAAAATCTGAACTCCCTTTTATGAAAAAAAAAAACAAAAAACTGCATTCCACCAATAAAACTTAATAATAACCATTTAAAAACATCCTTAAACAGGCTTTAAGACAGGCAGGCCCTTACCGATACAGTGAATGTCGACACACGGGGTCACGACCCTCAGGTGAGCCAGAGAGGGTGAGTGTAGGAGTGTGTCAGGATTCTTCCTCTTTCATTATTCCCAAAAAAGATATTGGGTCAGGTGGCGTGTTAAGAGGGAGGAAATGATATTAATAAACGAGAGGCCTTTACGTGCAACACCAAGAACACATTTGGTGGATTAAAAACGCACAGGGAGTAAGTGATGACCCAAAAAAAAAAGAAAAAAAAAAAGAAAAGAAGAAAGAGGAGTCTTGGTTTAACAGTGCAAATACACAAACAGTCTTTACACAGACGTACATTTCTGCAACCCGAACTTAAAAGCTCTACAAGTACGACACAAAAGACGGAGGCTAGCATAAACAGCCTCCAAAAAAATGGAAGGGAGATGAAGGGCGCATGGCTTGAAAGACAAAGTGCAGGCGTGCTGATTGGGTCGGGATCGGACCAGGTGTTCTGCTTCCGGAAGAACTGATGGGGGACCGCGAGCAGAGAGGCGAGGAGGAGGAGGATGAGGAGGCAGCCCTTTTGAGTAAAGCATGGAGAATATTTGGAGATAAAAAAGAAGAAGAAAAAAAAGAAAAGAAAAGTGCTGGTTATGGCTTCTGAGGGAACAGCGACACGAATCAGAGATGCAGAAATATAAGATAAGGGCAGGAAGGTTAGCATCACAAGCCAGCCGCGAGTGATCCAGAGTAGATAATTTCTTACTAGTCCCAACACAAACAAAAACAATAGAAAAATACAATCGAATAGCGCTCCAAAGAGCAGCAGGCGGTCCAAACCAACACGGAACACGAGCAGAGCTGAAAGGAGGAAGTTAAAGAAACAAGAGCAAGAAATAAACCCTCCCTGTTAGGCAGAACAACGCAAATGATAAGCAGCAACAGATGCCAACTCATATGTAGCATAAGCCTACAAAGCAATGTACATAACATTATTGGCCATTAGCAATCAGTTTGGCGTGTAACAGCATGAAAAGTCACAACCGTGACTTGTAACACCAACAGCCAAGTGAATTTCACCGCGCACTGTTGTGCAAGAATGCACGGCGGCACGAAGCGTGAGAAACTACATAGCCTCTCTCAATTTTTGAGGTACAAGGACCAAGACTCAAAGAGACAACAACAAAAAAAAAAACCCTCATTAAATAAACAAATAAATAATCTGAAGTGAACACCGGCAGGATTTTTTTTTTTTACATGATGGAGTGTCATTGCCCCCGAGCCCATTAAGGGACAAGGGTGAACAGAAAATGGATGGGTGGATGGATGGAGTGTCATTGGTGAGAATTTTGTTACGGGAATGTAATGTGATACAGGAAGAAAGAAGTCATGCATGTCAGTCCTTGCTGATGATTTGGGTGTAGCTTCGAGAGCAGAGCAACAACAAAACAAGAATTACTCAACAGAGAGAAACTCATCTGTTCTGGGGGAAAAATAGAAAAATAAAAGGACTTTGGTATCACAGCTGCAATATTTTAATGAGCCTGTGGGCATTTTTTTCTCATCTTTATTTCATCCAGTATGTGTCATGTTGCTAAACCACGTGGGAGTCTTCAGTGTGCTTGGCCTTGGGGTGAGTTGTGCATCAATTTTGTCCCTCTGGGATCTCTTTGCACCTTTGCTCAATTTCAGGAATGCATGCATTCAGCTGGGTTTTCGTACAGAAAAAGAAATCCTGACAACATGCCACTAAAAATATCAATTATTGTCTAAAAAAAAAAACAAAAAAAAAAAAAAAAACTAACAAAACAAAATCAGAAGCACACAAAACAACAACTAAAAAAAGACTCAAAAATACACCCTTACAAACAAAAACTGACAACCACATTTATGAAAAATAAGTAGAAAATCCATTATATTCTGTACGTACATGCACACACCTGGTTAGCATCCCCGTCCCGGTTCTTTAAGCCCTCAAATATTCAAAGCTGTAACTCGTTCTCATAGATCAGGAGCGTTACGGAGCTGGATAATACAGTAGGATGGTTTATACGCGTTGGTGAGGAGAGGAGTTACCGCAGAAGGTGCTAGACAAGCCGGAGCAGTAAAAATAGGCTTAAAAACAAGGGAAAAAATAATATCTGAGGTGAGTGAGGAGTCCAACATGGACAAAACGGAAACGGCATGAATTTGACAGAGTACACCCTGCTCAGTAACAGCAACCCATTTTTGTACTTAGCTCTGTCTTGCAGTGGAAATGCAAAGATAAGCAGGTTAATGTTTATATTTGTTGGTTTCTTCAGGATGCACTTTTCTTTTGTTTTAGCATATCGTTCAGGGTCTTCCGGCTCCAAGAGTCGCTGGAATAACTCAGTAAAACTGCAAAGAAAGAACAAAGGAAATAGAATAATCCAAAACATCAAGACTTTAATTCAAATTATAAATTTAGAAGTGTCTTCATCCAACTTAAGATGTTAGTTTTAAATTTGTTCCCTCCCCCCCACTTTAAGTTCACAAACTTTTCAGCAGAATACCAATGAAGAAGCTTGAAAGAAAAATTCTCAAGCCAGCCTATGTTGCATTCAATGAGACAACTACAGACTGGTTTTACTTTAAATCCAGGTAAAATGGCCACTGAGAACATGTGACTGACTGTCGCATACCTGTGCCTCAGCTGATCGTCTGGAAACGAGCTGTTTCGTCGTAGATCATTTCCTTCAGCGTCTCCTTGGGAAGATCGTCCAGTTCTGTTGTGAAGTCAAATGGCGTCTCCGCTTCGGGCTAACACACACACACACACACACACAACACGGATCAAAACAGGAGCTAACGAGTCCGATTGGTTTAGAATTAGCAAATTGGCAACTAGTAACTTTAAACAGCTTACAGTTAAATCCAAATCCTTCGTTTTAAAATAAAGTCCAAAATCTACTTTTCTGACACAAAAAGAGTCTTCGAACTATACCTCTGTAAAATTAAAAGTTCACTAACGAATGTGGGTGAGGGCGCCTGGAGGGCAACAGTGCAGAAAGCAGATTATTTTCTCTCTTTCTAACAGGAGTGTGTGGTCGCTTGTGGGAAAAATAGAGAAAGGAATGAAGTGAGCACTCCTGTCTCCCCGAAGATCTTCCATGTGCGAGTCGGCTTCATGACAGCAAAAAGGTAGAAGAGGATTAATTTCTCCTCACCCATCAGAAACAGCCTCTGTCGGAAACGCATTAAGCCCCAGGTTTGAACGATTTTTGGAATACTGGCTTCAAGGAAGTTAGAGGACATGGTTTTGTTGCCATGGTGACAGCAGATGGCTCTAGCAAGGTCAACAGCCAGACCATTAAGGCAGCCGCAGGTCTAATTATCACAAGTTTTCTTATGTTAGAAAACACTTATTGTGTTCTGTTTAGTGAAATGTGGATTGAGTTAAGCTAAATTAGCAGCCACACTCTCCAAATGTTCCCCTTCATGTTCACCCCACAACAATTCGCTTCACCCGCAACACTTTTCCACCTTGTTGTTTAAGTGAAATAACAATAAAAAACAGTCTATTTATATTTGTAATTTCCTTTCCTTTAAAAAAAAAGATTGCAAGAAACAAATGTACAGAATTTGAGTGACATGACTGAAAGTCTCCTATGAATGCATTATTGTAGCGCAGTTAAACGGACTAAACAATGACTTAATGTTTAAAAAAAAAGACTTTCAGCTGCTTCCATCCACTGCCACCATTTTGCACATTGGAGGTAGATGATCTTGGTGTTGCAGTTGATCCATCTTCAGAGCAACAATGCTGGTCAAAAATGGATCAAAAACTAAAAAGTGTTCCTAGGAAATTTGATTTAATCCAATTTATGTATTTATTTTCATAAAATTTTTGTTACAAGTAGCCGTTCACATCTGTGGTGAACTACAGGGTTTTTTTTTCTACAAATAAAACAAAACTGAAAGCAAAAACAACAAAGCAAATCAATGGCATTACTTTTACAAATATGATCAGCTTTCTTCCCCTTTGCAGTTCCAGAGCGCAACTCCTTCCACAGGCTTCGCAACAGCTTAAACTCCAGTATAAAGTCGCTTCTCTAGCCTTCGCTCTGCGATGAACTTTAGTTACAAGACGTGTTTGTACCTCATCGGTCGGGTCGTAGTACTGCTCCAGGTAGGGATGAGCCAGGGCTTCTTCAACAGTGATGCGCTTGTTGGGGTTAAATGTCAACATGCAACCCAACAGGTCCAAGGCTTCAGAGAAGAACAAGGAGTCGTCATTGACCGTCCTCTACCATTAGCAAATGTTTAGAGTTTCTACACAAAAAATTTATTCCGCAAGACAAATTTTTAGTTTGTCAGATACTCATGTTTAAGACTCAAATATTTAAAACATCATAAAACTCCAGGTCTCTTTGTTTTTTCTCTTCATTAAGTCTCTTAATTGTGTAGGAACCCTGAATGTGGAAACTTGTCACAGCGTTTGGTTCCTGAAGCTAAATAGATGCAGATAACAACTCACATTGGATGACAAAACAAACCGACCGCTGCATGCTTTTCCTCCTTGTGCACTATATATTACTGCAGGAGTTTAATTCATTTAATCAGTATTTTTATACATGCGTTTGTGGTCGATCCATCTCTTGCTGCATGGCCCCAGAGAACGCATCTCATTTGCAGTAAACTTTGTGTTTTCTAATAAAACAATCCAACTTTGTTGACTGACAAATATCCCCACAAGCAGCATTAGTTCTCCAGCAACACGTTTTTTTTTTTTTTATATGGATATGCTTTTGTTTAACAATCAGATTTTCACCTACAGTTTGCTTGTTTAAACTTAAACGTAATAAAAATGTAAGACAAGTGAATCATCGTGCATGTTAAGTTTCTCTCTCTGAAGATTCATATTATGTTTTCCTGCTTTTAGTCAGGCTGTGGTTTCATTACTTTGACTTACTTTTCAGATGTTTAAACGATAGTAATTTCTAAATAATGGAGGCTGCAAAACAAACCTATAAACTTTCCTTTGGAATGTACCCATTTTCCAGGTCTTTTCAAACATTCGCAGTAGTCGTAATAAGTGGATTTACCTTTTGGGTCTGCCTTCGGAAAGAGTCTGTCCCAGGGAATCCTGGTCTTAGGGGGCAGGGACTGAAGGTAGTTCCGTGCCTTCAGGTTAATAATGCAGTTCAGATCTTCTTGAGACGGTGAGCCAAGTACGCCTGCACACACAGATGTTGTTCAGTACGGCTGCTTTTTTTTTTTTTTTTTTTGCTTTTGGTCCCCATCATGTCTGCACAGTTAATAAAAACAAGTCTCACCCAGTATGTGGTTTAGTTGGTCCAAGTAGTGTTTCCCAGGAAAGATGGGTTTGTTGGACAACATCTCAGCCAGGATGCAGCCCACTGACCACATGTCGATAGACTTTGAGTAGCCCTGAAAAAACACACCCGTGCAACTGAATTTCTACTAATTTGCCAGTCAAATACCAAAACTGCGAGAGTGAGTGAGTTCAACTCGCACCTTTGAGTTCAGCATGATTTCTGGGGCTCTGTACCAACGTGTGGCTACGTACTCCGTGAGGAAACCAGTGTGGTCGTGAACTGGATCGGCTATCCGAGCCAGGCCGAAGTCGCAAATCTGAGAAAAAAACAAAACGTAAAAAAATAAATAAATAAATAAAACAAATCAGTTCTTAGACTATTTTCAAACTAAATCCCAAACTCCAGCCAGAGGACACACACCGCTTCTTAATAAGTTCCTGTTTTATTAATAAAGCCACTTTTGAAGTCCTATAAATTGTGTAACATGCAAGTAATCTGGCTACATTTAAGCAGGATAATGTGCTGAGAAGGAATGGACTTCATTAGGAGGCAGCATCTGGTTTAATAAGAGAAACAATGCAGGTTAATAAAACCCTTTTTTCATAAAAGATGCAAATATGACAGTTCATTCTTTCTAATTTACCCGTTTGCTGTGCAAATCTATTTTTAATGTAATGTTTTCTGCACATTATCGCCAGAAAGCAAAGCCACAACTGTACAGCTGCTCTAGGATTAGGTCAGACTTTGGCAACACGCTGCTTTGAAACGCTTCCTTTGTGCTCCATTCCTCACGTATAATCAGCTAATCCAGGGATTGATGGTTGAATGCCAAATGTTCACAAGACCACTGTGGACTATACACTACACACACACTGAGAGGTTAGTTCAAGCAAACAAAAATAACAAGACTGAGAGGAAGCTGCAAAATGACATTTTAATTTAACAATTTTCCCCAGTTTCTGAGCTACAAGCACAAACCTCGATGGATTTCATGCAATTCTGAAGAACCTGCAGCTTCAAAGGTGCAAGTAGTTTTTTTTGGGTTGTCCACAATAGCACTTAATGAGATAGCAAAAGTTAAATATATTTCTTTTTTATGCAAGTGTTATTTTGTGATTGTTGCAGTATAAAAGAAAAATAATCACAGATTTTGAGGCACATTTTTCACAGGCTTGTGGTCAAAGTTGCAATTATATTTTGGTGTTTGTTTTGTTTTATTTATGTCGTAACATGGTCCTACAAAAAAACATCCTTAATGCGAATGAAAATATGCCTGAAGCGTAAGAAGAAGCAAAAGAAGAAAGAAAAAAAAAGGGCAAATGTTTAGCGTCATACATGCTCTCATCTTGCAGGTTTGACTGTCAAGAGACGTCACGAAACAGGAAGTTAAATTAGAAAGGGGTTGAGGAGACTGGACAAAATTCAGCTGAGTGTGGCGATTGGTCAGAAGAGAAGGAACTACAGAAAACCTGAAGGCGATTGGTTAGGCTTGCTGAAAACTTGCGGTGCTGGGTGAAAATTGCATCGTTCAAAATTAGAGAACGATGAATGAATTTGCACGAATAGTTGCTATTGCAACTTCCTGGAGGGGTTTGCTTTGCGTTGCCTCATGACACAAAGTCTCACTAGAACAGACTGACGTTTGCGTTTGTTACAAAATGCAAATATAAAATCCTTCACATCTACTGTAATTTCAAAGACAATATTATTTTTAAACAATATCATAGATGCAAACTTTCTGAACAAGCTTGCATTTTACTCTGCTAAAAAAAAAAAAAAAAAACAAAGAAATTGAAATGTGACGTTTGAAACTAACGATGTATTTAAAAGCAGCACCTGACCAAGAGCTAAAATCACCAAGGCAGGTGCAGCTGTACTGGGAACAAGTACATCTATAGCAAAAGTAAAATTAAACCGGGGAAAAGCCGGATCGAACCAAGACAAAGCACGACATTGTACAGAGGAGGAACTAGAGCATCCTCCATTGTCATGGAATGCCACGATATTTGCATCCTCCACACACTGTGGTGAATTTTATTGTGATGGGCATACTGCAGATCAGGACTTTAAGCACTAATTTGTGTTGCTCTATTAAATAATGACAAAATGTGAAAAACCTCAAGTGGTACGAGTACCTCTGAAGGTACGACATCCTTCTACTTAGTCTCTGATGAAAACTTTAAGGCCGGATGTCCGGACTCACCTTGAGGTCGCAGGTGGTGTTGATGAGCAGGTTGGAGGGCTTGAGGTCCCGGTGCAGCACGTTGGCAGAGTGAATGTACTTGAGACCCCTCAGGATCTGGTAAAGGAAGTAGCACACGTGCTCGTTGCTCAGCTTCTGGGTCTTCAAGAGTTTGTACAAGTCCGTCTCCATCAGAGTCTGCACGATGTAGCTGGACACACGCATGGGTCAAGGCAAACGAACCCAAAACTGACAGAGAGTCACGTCCTTTTTACATTGACCTGACAAATTGAGGGGGCTTCGTATTTTCTTTTTCATTTATTTCACTTCAGACCAACTTTCACCAATTTATTCAACATGAAACTGCAAAATTTGGTCCGCGGACGAGGTGAAACTTGTGTTGCAATGTCTATGTTCCTCTAATCATTCCCTGGTAAACCAGAAAAAAATCAATCAACCGCAAAATCTAGACAGAAAGAACAGATGCACGGTTATCAGAAGAACAATCGATGAGGCTGCTCAGGTTCTGAAATTACTGTTGTTGCAATGTTACTTTTAAAATAGCAAAGAACTGCAGCAGATCTTGGCTAACTGTACAGCTGCCTTACACTGTAGTCAGATGCAACTTTCTGCAATGTACCCAAAAGAGAAGGTAGGTCTAAATATTAAATGAGATTATTGCTTATCGTCATCCTTTTCTAGCAAAACTCTGATGGACTTCAGCTGAGCTACGGACTCGGCAAACACTCCTTTCAACAAGGATGAACACGTGTGACAACACCTCACACTCACTAGCTAAATCCGGTGGAGGATCTGTGATGCTCCACCGGAGCTTGATTCTCTGCTGAAAGGCCGTGGGAATCCTCTCGAAGCGCATGAAGATTTTTAAACAAAATTCTGACGGATTCTACCAGAAAACCAACAACGAGGTCGTCTCTGGGTTTTCATATAACATACTGATCCCAAACCTAGGAGCAAATCTAAGCAGAAGTAGCAAAATCAGCTTTCTTTTATAGTAATCTTCATCCTAAATCTACTAAAAATCTCGCAGGGTGAGATAAAAAAAAAGAAAAGGAAAAAAAAGATCCAAAAACACTGTTCAGTGCTGTGCATGAGCATGACCAGATACTGCTGTGCGTTTTCTCACTGGGCATAAGCAAAAACCAAACGACAGACAGCAAATGAGCAGCTTTTCTTTGGCGAAGAAAGAAGCAAAAATGATCCGCTCCAACTGTTGGCATTAATACAAAGCTGTGTTCACAGATCTGTTGATCTCAGCTGATCAAATCCCAGCAGTTGTTACTTTTGCTTGGTAACAAACGCCTTCCCAAGGTGGCAACACTGAGCAACTAAAATGACTGGGAGCATCAAACAAGATTGAAAGACTCAGACATTCCTGCCATTTTTTTTTTTTTTTGTTCTGGAAACAATGTAGCTTTTGAACAAAGCAGCAGCCAGAGCAGCTCTCAGCGGCAGCAGCTCGCTGGCGGGCCGTGCCCACACATCACTGCTCAACGGGAACCAAAGAAAAACAACTGAAGCAGCTTAACCACCACAGGTGATGTGTCAGATTAATCCTGCTCGGTCCATGGACATTTTTGTATTTTATTTTACTTTTCTACCCATGCCTGTGTTGAATGGACCATTTAGGCAAAACAGAGAAACCTATCTTCGTTCGGTACTGACATATATTAAGAAAAAAACAAAAACAAAAACAAAACAAGGAAAAGTTTATTATTTTTACCATTATCACAACATTACCACAAAATTTGGTCCATCCCTAGTTTATACTAAACCTGCACGATATGCCGAATCAAAATAGTCGAATTACAAAACCCCAAATGAAACAAACTACTTGGATGCAATTTTTGGAAGGATATAGTACAGTATTTTTGTTCCGTAGAAAATTAAATTAGGTGATCCCTGTAAGGCCGGCCTTGTTTCAGTAAACTCAAATAATAAAAACACTTGGAATTGCAATAACCTTCCAGCAGTTCAACTCCGCTTACTTTATAATCAATATAAATCTCAACAGAGTTTCATACTGAAGTTTTTTTAAGCCGGAAAAAAAGAGCCCGTTGAAGCTCTAAGGGGTCGTAAGTCATTACTAACGGGTCCGTCTCGTTTAACCTCATCAGATGCCTCGCAGACTGGAAGCGCAGCCCAATTCTCAAAGCCAAACACTTAAAAAGTGAAAACCTGCCGCAATAAAAGTGCGAGAGCGCAGGAGTCTCTGCACAATTAAACGTGACAAGAGCAGATGATAAAACCAAACAACAACGAAACCAACAAATAAATCCCTGCAACTCTTCCAAGGTATTTGTCTCAAGTACTGAGCACCTGCTTTGGTAACCATAGAAACCTTGATGCTATCTGAGCTTCACTGCTCTTAGCTGAAAGTTTCCTCTCGGTGCATCTTAAAATTAAGAAAAATCTCCGTAACACTCAGCTCCCGGCGAATTACACACGTCCGAGCGTGGCAGGATACACGTCTCTCATGTTCTCCAACTGCGGCGCCCTGATGATGTCATTGATCCCGATGATGTTCTCGTGGCGGAAGCGCAGCAGGATCTTGATCTCTCGCAGCGTGCGTTGGCAGTACGTTTGGTGCTCAAACGGGCTGATTTTCTTGATGGCCACCCGCTGTTGGGTCCAGTTGTCCTGAGCTGAACTGGATATGAGAAAAGGAAGGACAAAACACAAGTAGTAGCACACACACAACTCACACACACGCACATGCAAGCAAAAACGACTACAGACAACGCAAGGCAGCTCTGATCGGTGTGGGGTGTGAGGTTAACGGCATGATGTTGGCGTCACGGCTTTATCTAGGCGCCATTTCCTTTGTTGTGGTTGTTGAAGTTGGGTTTTGCATGACACTTTGCAAGAGAACAGACATTACACCACCGCTGCTGTTAGTGGAGGTGCGAAACTGAACATTTAAGTCAAACATAGAGATGCTTCATTGAAATCAGACAATTTTCCCTTGATTGATAATGATCAGTGATAAAAAAAAAAATTAAATAAAATCTACTTTTTTCCTAGTTGTTGAATGCGTCAAAGCTAAGAACTGCCTCAGTTTTCTGTCTATAAATGCATCAGTAAACAGCATGTGCATTGCAGCACAGTTTTGTACTTCAAAATTAGACCTAAACAAATTGGTGCATCTCTATCCTTAAAATGTACCAGATTTTTTTTTTTCTTTTTCTTCCAACTAAACACTTAAAGTGCCTCAAAATAAACAAGGATTAAAAAGAAAAATTTACTTTGAATCTGGGGGAAATCGGCTGATTTAAACATCTAGTCGACTAATTCTAGTCAAAACATCTGATTATATGTGGAGAATGAATGTATGACGCAATCACTTAACCATCGAGATCTGCTCCTTTTTCCTTAATCTTCTGTATAAAACAAAGATAAATAAATCCTCCCCCACCACCACTCATTAAGTCATTAAATCTCAGCTCTGAAATAAAACCACAAATTGGTCAAACCAGTCAGATGACTCCTCCTCAGGGTTTAAGGTGAACTTTTTCTGTCATTTCGCAGACTAACTGTTCTGCCTCCACTAAACCAACCGGTTGTGACATTTACACTGACTGCATGTACAGTGGCATCACACGTCTGACATCAGGCAAACAAATGTGAAAGATGTAAATTACCCAGTGCCTCATCCCGACATGAATGGGAGTTTTTTATCTCGATTTTTTTTTTTTTTTTAATATTACACTCCCTATCTGATCTTCTTCTGGTCCAGTGACGACTTCACAAAGTGGCCACGCAGGGCTGCAGATCACATAACAGGAGGAAAGGCCTCGCTACAACTAACAAATCCACCCTGGACACTATGCTGCTGCTGCGGCTTATTCCTGCAGAGAGGAGAAATGTGGTCCAATTAGGCTTATGGCACATTTGAGGTTGAGTACAGCTTGCGAACATATTTGAGAAAAGTAAACCGCGTCCTGCGCAATCACTCCCAGTCTCGCTTCCTGTACAGCTTATTAGAGCCCCGCCTGTAGCAGCAGCTCAGCTAACCTGTTAACCAGGACTGCTGCAAAGTTGCATGTTTTTTTTTTTGTTTTTTTTTGCACTCCTTGTTTTAATTGCATCTATTCCGAAAAAGATGCGCTGTTTAAAAGAGCTTGAAGGGAAGCGCGCGCGATGGGAGCTCGCAAATAGTACTCACCACACCATCCCGTACGCTCCCTCCCCGATGTAAGCCAGGTTGGTGTAGCGGGGTCCAACGTCAAATGCCTGTCCCTTCACCAGCTCCACGTCTGTTTTGGGCAACCGAGGTGGGGGCGCAGCCTCCTCCGGTCCAGAGATAGCCATGGGGACAGAGTCGGCGCAGGGGGCACGACCAGAACCAGGGACATGGCCGGGGTTGCGAGCATGACCAGGGTCAGTCCTAGGAGCAGCGGCCGCTGCCTCCTCAGACTCGGACACAGTCATGGGTTCTGCTGAGCCAGAATCGGCGCCAAGGGAAGAGTCAGAACCGGAGACAACGCCAGAGCCAGGGGCCGCTGCCTCCTCCGGTTTGGATACAGACATGGGGATGGGTTTAGGTGCAGCTTCAGGGTCGGGGTCGAGTCCTGGACGGGGGTCAGAGCCAATGTCTGAGGCAGGGGCAGGGTCAGAGCTGGGGCGAGGACCAGAGCCAGAGCCGAGACCAGTACCAGTACTAATCGCTTTCGACGGCTCAGTTGTATCAACAACTATTTCAGCGCACTCCGAGTTCTCGGCCTTGACAGGCATATCGCTGCATGAATCCGCCATTCTTCTCTACAAACCGCTCCCGCTCTCTGAGGGTGTTTCCTTCCGAAAAAATGCCGCTGCCTTCAGCTCGGTTTTCCAGCTTTCCGTTACTTAGCTCCGGCGGATGATTCTGCTGAACGGAGGGAATGGAGCAGAGAGGGCGATGTAGTGCTCCTCTTTACAACCAACAACGTAAATGGATTTGGTGCGCGAGCGCGGTTAGTTCTCAGCACTAAGCGTAAATGCGCGTGCAAAACTACGGCATCGTACAGGTGCGCTGGATATGTTTACAGGGCTGCATTGTTTGGGCGGGGCAAGATCGGGCTCACAACTAAACGAAGCAGCAAAAGAAGAACAAGCGCATTAGAGCGACAGCCAGCAGTAGGTGTGTAGGCGAGTAGGCGTCGCTTTAGCTGTAGAAACGATACGTCAGTGCGTCCGCCATATTGGAAAGGGAACGTTTGACTACACAGGGTTTTCATTATATAACAAGCCTTTACAAATTACTTTAATCCTTTAGTAAATTGTTCCGTTTACAGTGTTGCATTGTAAGGGTGAGAAACGCAGAAAAAAACCTCCCAGAAATTCAACTGTCTTGTTGAAAAGCACTAAACAACTACGTTTTATTAATTTCAGTTATATATTTTTTAAGTAAGCCATTTTGTTACGTCAGAAACAAAACAAAAGTGGACTCTGTTTTAATTTTGTTTTGGAGATATCAGTTATTTGTATAGAAATAACTTTATGTTAGGTATTGTAAGATATGTAACCAAGTTAACATTCTTAAAGGACGCTTTGGGACACGTATAACTTTACCCTTGACAACCACATAAAACCCGGTGGAGCTAAAGTAATGGTGTGAGTCTCCTTTGCTCAGGAACCATAACTGATGGAACCATTTTATTCCATGTCAGATAACATTTCATTTTTCTCATGTAGGCTATAGTAAAATATGTAATAATGCTAAACACTTTAAATGACATAAAAAATATATATATATTGTAGAGTCTTAGTTTTCCCGACAAACAACGTGAAAACCTCTGTTTTTGTAAAGATGAGTCCAGCTGTACGCCCTTGCCTACGTCACCACGCACAGGGGTGCACTTCCTGCTTACGGCGTGAGGTGGGTTGTGTAGATGATTTACTCCTAACGTTAAAGGAATGCTTTTTTCACCTTCGAGACAACACTGGACAAGTGCTATTCGTTTGGCGATCACTCTGTTTGGACTCCCGCTGACTGCCTCCACCCCTGGAGCAAGGTATGAACAGCTTTATGTTTTCGGTTTCATCCTAAGTAGAAACTAAGAAGTTACCTACATGCAGCCAATAAGCCAGAACTTAAAGTAGGTGTGTGATCTGTGGCTTCTTTGATGCCCTCTTCAGACTTCCGGTTATTTGCTCATCCCATCATCTTAACAGATCCGGTAAACATATTAAACCTATTTGTGGGGACTATTACACCAGCAGCATCTGGACCATGCCCTCCCCAGAAGTCCCTCATGTAAAATCGAGATGTCCACAGTATCCAGAGTCCACCATCAAGCGCTTCACTGTACCTGACGACAAGGTGGACTGGAATCAGAAATGGCCCCAGTATAGCCCAGTCAACTACACTGCTCCAGTTGTTTTAAGGAATCCAGTCTGGGCTGATCCCGATATTGGGTGAGCAACGCTTGCTTTTTAAATAAATCTAACATCTGGATAATTTGATTTGATTACATAGTGTACATTTCACTTCTTTGCTTTCTTATACTTGCAAAAGTACTCCCTGTTTGTACATGTCGTCACATCAGAGCCACAAGATCCACAGCATGTTAAGTGAGATATATTATATAGTGGATCAGAACAAAGTAGTGCACAATTTTGAAGTGGAAGCAAATCTATACATGTTTTCAACTTTTATTTTTTGAAAATATGAAACTAAAAAGTAGGTCATTCATTTGTATTCAGTTCTCCCAATAAAATGTCCCGTAGAGCCACATTTTTTTTGCGATTAAAGCTGCAAATGTTTCAAATGCGCGTTTCTGTCAGGGTTGTCTCTGCAGATATGGATGTTTTGCCTTTTCTTCTTTCTAAAATAGCTCAGGTTCAGTCAGATTTGATCACTTGCGTCTGTGAACGCTGACTTTTCAAGTCTTAGCACATATTCTCAACTACATTACCATCTGGCATTTGTTACACATGACAGTTGCTTGAACTGAATAAAAGTGTGAGTTTTATTTTACGTTTTAAAAATTATGTTTATTTTTTGCTTCCCAGTCACAAGCTACTTTGTCTTTAGTCTATCATATAAATACCAATTAAATGCATTTCAGTTTGTGGCTGTTATGCGAGAAAAGGTGAAAAAATTTTGGTTGTGAATATTTTTTCCAAGACTTTTGTATAATTTCTGTGTACCGTTTGCTTGTCCTGCAGTTCCTTCTCACCAAACTTCAATGCTGTTGATGGTCCTGTGGACAGGTTGAGCTTTGAGGGAAAATACAAAGTGGAAAATGGGAAGCCATTGTAAGTTAAACAGTAATTTGCAACATTTCCCTGAAATTGGATTAATAAGAGAGTGTGTGCAGCTGGTTCTTTCAGGACAGAACTGGAAAAAAACCCCAACAAAACAACAACAAAAAAGTAAAAGCCAGACTCTTTAATGTTAATGCACAGTGACATTTGAGTGAGGACTTTCTGTAGGTACTAGTTCCTAAGTGGAGGTCAGCTAATCAACTTTGCTGATTAGCTGACCCCTTGACTGAAGAAATTTTGTGTTCAAACCAGAAATCCCAGTTTCCAATACTGATTGTTTCTGATCTAGAAACCCTCGTGGACGAACTGGTTTGACTGGACGAGGTTTGCTTGGACGATGGGGACCCAATCATGCTGCTGACCCCATAGTCACAAGGTAACGTCTATTTAGGTATAAATTAGCATTTTGATTATCATTCTGTTTTTAAAATAGAGAAGTCTCACTATCAACTAATTAACCTAATTTCCTTTTATGTGTAAAAGGAAATGACGAGACGTTTCAGTCTTGGTCAGAAGTTTCCATCCAGCCATCTTTTGCATGAAAGCAATATTAATTTAGATCTAAAAGAATATTATGTTTTAGACCTTCTGCTAGCTTCTGGCATAATGCCGGTTGTATATTTAACTGCCACTCGTTTTGGAAATGGTGGAAATAATTTAAATTGGTTGGTTTCCAGACGTAGACCTGGCTTTTAAGCATGCATTTGTGACGGTTGAGGTCAGGCCCATTAAGAGTGCTTACTGTGAGTCTGCTTTGTCTTTCCCAAAACCCTTTTTGATGTGTGTTTGGCGCCAGTCCTGAAGACCAGATTAAATCCAGTTCCAACCGTTCGATCAAAAACTGTCCACTTTGGTCAAAAGCGATTTAGTTATAATGTTAAAGAGCAGCCCAGGAGCTACCAGGATTAATCCTCAACTCCGAAATGGACACCTGGAAATTTGCAGCGGTTGACATGGACATGCACACATATAAGAAGAATGTTTATGAGTCAGAGTGAGGCTTTTAAGCCTAAGCACACTGTATCTACCTTCCAGGCATGGTGGTGGCAGCATTTTGCTGAGGGTTTGTTTTGCTCTTTCTCATTGTATGCAAAGTTTCTAGAATGAAGAAGGCTGAGGATTACCTCCAAATGTTTTTGATGTTTACATCAGATCAACAACCAAGATGGCTAAAATTTGGACACATCTGGTATTTATATGGGAAAATGGTCCCAAACACACATTAAAACTGCATTTGACGTGGGTAAAGCATTAAACATCTGGAGTGGCCTTGACTAAAACCGTTTAGAAAATCCGTGGGACCAATTTCTATTTTTCAGTCATGTGTTATATTATTAGTCCAACCTGAATAAAGGATTCAAGTGCCGAATTAAAAGCTCAAAATTATTACTAAACGTATACTCCTGATGAGTGCATGTAAACTTCTGAACGTCTCTATAGATGATTTTAGTCCTTTTAGCTCTTTGATGACCTGAAGCGTTACTCTGTGTGGCAGATGGAAGGTAGATGCCAGCGGAGCAAAGATTCATCACTCAGACTCCAAAAAGCCCATCCTGCAGTTTGTGTCCATCAAGAGGCGAGACTGTGGGGAGTGGGCCATTCCAGGGGTAAGATATTTTCTTAGTCCTTTTTTCATGACATTGTCATGGAAGCTGTGGAGAAAGACACAAAATAAACCCATTTGTCTTTGTATAAAGAAATTTAGAGTATCCAAGATCCCCAATCAATCAACTTTACTATTAGACAAATTTGGTTACAGAAAGTTGAGTCAGCTTTCTTGCCAGACAGAAAACTTTTACATCAACACACAATAAATATAAATATAACATGATTCAAAATGGCCTGGTGCTCAATTCTTAAAAATATCAAAAACAACATAAAAGCAGTGAAAAATGAAAAAAAAACACTGACTCAAATACAGTATACTCATTAGGACAAGATAAAAAAAAATTTAAATAAAATAAACCGTTATTAAAACTATGGTAAGTTGAACTTTAGAAGCTTATGGCTACAGGAACAAAACTGGTTTTATACAACTGAATTTTACATTGGGATGAAATGTCTGCGTTTGGATGGTAGGAGCCTGAACTCGCAGTGCAGAGAATGAGACGCATCTCTTTAAGATGGATGTGGATAACTTCCTCACCTGCCTGAAGTAAAAGAAATCTGGGTTTAGCTGCATCTCATCCTTCTACTTACTGGACCGTTTTACTATTTGGTTCAGGCAGTTCTTCTTTTGAAGAGTTAAAATACCAAACCAGGACATGGAGCGGAAAGATGGAGCCAATCCAATAAAGGCTAGATTAAAAATAGAATGAACAAGGTTTTGTCAAGGTGGAATGAAGAGAGTTTCCTGAGTTCCCTTTCTTATATACTGTAACTAACAGTTTGGGTTAGTTTACCGTCAATAACTGTGGCCAGATATTTGTAGGGGTCAACAGCTTCCACAGTCTGGTCCTTTATAAGAGTCGTTTCCTGTGCCTGAATGTGTGTTCTGAAAATCAGTGATCATATCCTTAGTTTTTGAGATCTTCATCTGTAAGTAGGATTCATCACACCACTGAACGAAGTCCTCCACCACAGAGCCGTGGCCCGTTTCTTTTTCATTAAGCAGGCTAATAACGACTGAGTCATCTGCATACTTTAAAATGACTCATCCCCGTGGAGAGCTGGTGGAGGAGCAGAGCGTCTTGGACAAAAAGCCGTTCACTTTCACTCTCTGTTTCCTTTTTCCTTGAAAAGTTTAAAGTCCAGCCCACAGGATTGGAACCGGTGTTCTGAAACCAACCACCCCAAAAAAAGAAACAATAAATAAAAGTTGTGCAGGTGATCCGTTTCCTTCCAGATGTTTGAAAAGCGGGTTCATTAGAAAAACCATGGCATCACTAAATCACTAATTCACCTCCAACTGTGACAAATGACCAATCATATTGAGCAACGTTCACATTTTTATGGTACACCTGATTCGTGCTTGTTTATTCTCTGGCTAAAGTTAAAAATTAAAATTAAGCTTTGAAGCCATTTCTTTTCCCTTTTGCTTTTTCATTCTGAGAATATATCTTTGTCTGCACATCCTGGTTTTGACAGGGGATGGTGGACCCAGGCGAACAGGTTTCCCTTACGTTGCAGCGGGAGTTCTCGGAGGAAGCCCTTAACTCACTTTCGGTAATGCAGTCAGAGAGGGAAGACATCCACAAACGCATCCAAAAACTCTTCGAGTCTGCAAGGTTTCAGGTGAGTAACTTGTGAGTAAAATGTGATGGTTTATCGTCACATTTTAGCGAAACAGAAAGAAGAAAACCTGCAATATAATGATTTAGATCACATAATAGTAAGAGCTAGAATGGCCCAGTCAAATTCCGGAACTAAGTTAGTTTGTAAAAAAAAAAAAAAACCACCAAAACATTCTGCTTTGTTTTTGTCTGTGACTTACAATCCATTGGAAATTGTGGGTTTAACATAAAATGTGAAAAAGTTCAAGGGCCCTGAATACGTGTGAGAGATCCAATTACCAAAAATGTATATAAGAAAGGCACATATTGGAGAAAATATTAATTCCCTTTCCCCACCTGTCTCCTTTCAGGTCTACAAAGGATATGTTGATGATCCAAGAAACACAGACAATGCCTGGATGGAGACAGTCGCCGTCAACTTTCACGATGAAGCGGGTAATTGTCTTTTGCATTTTTCCTGAGACTGTGTCATCACCACAGGTGCACACTCGTGCTCTAAATATTCCTGTGATTGCAGGCAACAGTGTGAGCGAGCTGCCTCTGCAGGCTGGCGATGACGCAGGACATGTCCAGTGGGTGGACGTGGACTCGTCCTTCAGCCTCTATGCGAGCCACTCCCACTTCTTGGAGCTGGTTGCCAGAGAGCGGAAGGCCCACTGGTAATCAGGAGACAAAAGGCTGCTCTGATGTTACGATGAGACAAAGCAGAGCCTGAAGAGCTCTCGTCCATCCAGCACGCATGACCCCTAATGGGAGTGTTCTCACTAATTCATTAATGATATTCTGAACTAGTAATGGAAAACATAAAGTGAATTTAACCAGTTAGCATGATAAAGCAAAAAAGACAAAACAAACAAGAAAACAACAAATAAAAGAAAACATAAGTATCGTAACCTTAGCATAAGTAAAATCTATGAAGTTTATGTACATCTGTAATAAAGCTATGGTCAGAGATTTTATTGCTTTTCCGATTCATTTGATCAAACGGCTCCATGAAGGATTTATATGTGACCTTGTATGTTGCCATATTTATTGAAGGTTGATGCTAATCAAGTTAGCCAAAAATTCTGCATTGCGCCTTATGTAGGCACATTCACCGTTTGACCCCTTCCACGTCACTGTAAAGGGCAAGGGAAAAGTTTAGTATTTAAATAAAAATCTGAGTGCAAACAAGTGCATTTCTGCAGGGTCTTAAACTGTCTCACATAACTATCAAACATTTAGACCCTCAGTATATCAAGATCGTCAATACTGCCTCTTTAATTACCTATAATTGCATCTTAAAATTGTTATATTTTTGTTTTTGTGCAAAGAACACATTCCTGCTACTGAAACTGGCTTATTTCATGTTTAGACAATCAAAATAGTCTTTTAGATGATATAATGTTAGCTCCTTCAGTTTAGGAAAAGGTAGGCATTATAAGATTTGGCTTAAATGCAGGTATTTTATCAGTTGGTTAAAATCTGCTGTTAGTATTGAAGGTTTATTATTTGTTGTAAGAACAAATTGAAGTAAAGCAACCAATCTGTAGCAGCACTGGATTTACACACTATTTTCATCAAATTAAATTCACTAGGTTATATTTACCTTGCTCCGGTTATTATGTAAATATAATTTATTTAATGAGCTCAGATTATAGCACTTAAATAATACCCGTCTTAAAAATTGGAGAGAGCATCTATAAACAGCAGATTCTCAATTGAATTTAGGGCTGGGCTTTGATTGGACCACTTCCTGACTAAAGCTAGAGGACTGAAGAATTTCCTTGTGCTTCCAAGACCGTTTCTCAGTTGACAGCCTGCGTTTCCAAACTGTGTTGTTTTAAAGAAATTCAGTGTGTGGGCCATGGTGAATACAGCTGATCAGCAGGCGTTACAGGAAGAGCCAAAGAATCCAGCTGCAATGGGGCTTAAGCTGGAATCTCTTACAAGAACTCACTAATTAAATAAGAGCCAGTCCTAGTGGGCGCCACAAATCCAATACACTTTTTTTTTTTTCTACCCACAACCCAAACATTTGCCTGTTGTTCAATATTCAAGTGATGTTCAGTTCAGAGCTCTGCTTAAATAAGTGAGCAAAGTCTGCAGTTTGACTAGAGAAGGAAGCTTTTTTTTTTTCCACATTTGTTTTGATGCTTTTTCACTACTTGCAGACAGAGAGAGAGAGAGAGAGAGAAGATTTTTATCTATAAAACACTCAAGCACTAATAGCATTTGTCGTTGAAGGAGCAGAGACTATGAGCAATCTTTCATCTGATTCTGGCCAGGGCTGCATTAGGCACATTAATGTTTAATGTCCAATTATAATTGGAGGTTTACTCTATTGGCAGTGCTGGCCCCAAGAATAAACAAACCGAGCAGCTGCTTAAGGCTCAGAACCAATAGAGGTCACCCAAGAGCCCTCTATTGGTCACAAGTTGTGCTTCTAAATGTAATACTTTGTTTGTATGGGTGATACATGAGTAGCAATTGTGCAAAAATAAAACCTCTGATCCTTGATATCAATATGTTAAATGTGATGGTTGTAGTCATACTCTAAAATATCTTAATGTTTTTCTCTGTATTTTTCCAACTCTTGCCAGCTTCCATGTGTCTGCTGAACAGTAGTCCCACAGCATGTTGCTGTCACCACCATGTTTCGTTGTAGGGATGCTCATGCTCGGCATGTTTTGCAGCATATGTTTTCTGCCACACAAAGGGTTCGGTCTCATCTGGCCAAAATGCCCTTCTTCATGTGCTTGCTATGTGGGTAAACTATAAATAAGATCTCTTGTGACATTGACTTGCTTCTTGCCACTCATCCATAATAGCTAAAATTTGGGCTATATGTACATATTGAGTTGGTTTGTCCGACCCTTGAATGCCAAAGATATATCTTAAAGTTTGTGTTTGTGGCATGGAAAATGTGAAAAAGTTCAAACTGTATAACATTTGTCAGGAACTGTATTCTTTTTATTTAACAAAATATTTAAACAATTAAAAGGAAAATAAACAAAGCGATGTTCTCTGCCATCTTTGATTAGAAAATTTTTGAAATCATAATTTGATTTATTTTTATTTTTAAAAAGCTCACTTTAACATACCGTAGAGACTGAAGTTAGCAGCTCGGTTAGGTGCTGCGAGTCAAGCTAAGAGGGAAACTACATTTCCCATAGGTCTTTGAGACAAACGACGCCCAAAGCTGACGACGTGGCTGAGAAACGTCTCATCACCGGTTTTCAGCGGACCGGGGTGATTCAAAATCAGAGAGCAGGCTGTTCTCTCATTGCTAGTTCTGGACTTGTAAAAGTTCTAGCGGTCCTTTGCAACTCTTTGACCTCATCACTGTGCAGTTATGTCGGGAAAAGTCAAAGGCCGAAGTGCGGCTAACGCGGACTCCATGGCTGGCGGAGTGTCCTGTGATGAGCGCATCTTGCGGGATATTCATCAGCTGTACACGGAGGCGGACAGCGGTGGGTTACATCACTTAATTAATACCTGGTCGTAATGCAGATGCCCTTTTTTTAGATACAGTGTTTGAGATAAAGTTTGTTGTTACCCCGGTAACGCGCTGGAGTATTTAGGTTGGAGCTAGGTATTAGCTACTTGCTAATAAGGATTTTGTGATTTTAGCTGACGTTGCACTTGGAAAGGTTGATGCTAACCAAGTTAGCCACCTCTGTTTTTAACCTGCATAAAATAAATTGTTGGACAACTGTGTTGTTTAATGCAAGTGTATCACAGCCTTTGTTTTATCAGGCTTAGCCCGGTGGACGAGAAGACATTCTCATTTGTTTTATTATTATTTTTTTTTTATGCTATAAACTGCTATAAAACAAACCCTAATTGTAGTTTTGCCTGCGTTTTTGTATTTTCTACAGGGTTAATTCCAGTGGCTGAATCTGTTGGTGTGAAGCTGCTTCCACCCAGGAAAAAAATCACGGTGATGCTGATGGGCAACCACTCAGCCGGGAAAAGCTCTTTCATCAACTGGTAAATATGGGTGTGCACTTTGACCTCTACAAACTTCAGTGTATTTTACCGGAATTGTGTATGTTTAACACAAAGTATAACATAATTTTGAAGGTTTTGTATAGAAAAATCTTAAAAGTCTGACCTGCCTTTGTATTTAGCCTGCTTTTACTCTGAAGCCACTAAATGAAATCCAGCTCAATCAAAGGCCTCCTGAAAGTCACCTGAGTGAAGTGAATAGACATCAGCTGTGTATAATTTAAAAAGTTTGAAAAATAAAACTGGTGAACAAACAGCATTGTTAAGTCAAAAGAACAAAGTAGACAAGTCAAGGATTACTTTGTAAAACAAGTTCTTTTTTTTTCTTGTGGCTCATACACCATGTGTGCTACATTTTTAAAGAAAAACGCTAGGTGTCATAGAGATGTGTAGCCATGCGCTGTGTACAAAATCAAAGCTTTTTCATGCATTAGGATGGCCCAATCAAAGTCCATTAGGAATCTGTGTGAAGTGTGGAAATTGGGTTTGTTTTCATGTTAGATCTTAATTAAATACCCTGAAGTTTGTTGTTGTAATGTGACAAAGTGTGGAATAGTTCAACAGGCCATTTTCACTCGCATGTATTTCCTGTCCCCAGGTATGTGGAGGAGCACATCCAGCGCACAGGGGTGGCTATTGAGACGCAGGGCTTCAGCTTTGTTACAAGCGGTCGCAAAAGAGAGTCCCTCACGGTGAGCGCAACAGCAGCAGCTTATCTTTGTGGAACAAGAATGTTGTTGGTCAAGGCATTAACATGCACATTCATTCTTTCTACCCTCCGGTCGTTGCTATTAGTAGATTAATGCAGGAACAGTGACAAAAATGTGGTTTTGTTTCCATCTTTAGGGAAACGCAACCCTTCATCTATATCCACATTTCAAGCCTCTGCAAGAGTTTAAAGGTGAGCATTTTGATTCGTCGCCACCAAAAAAATGTGCTAGCTGCTTGCCCCAAGAGAAGTTGCTTAATTTTTATGA